>BSYO01000022.1:10302922-10483683 GCA_033239525.1 Nepenthes gracilis | reverse complement strand
CTCTTTTTCCTTTTTCTTATTTTTCTTTCTTTTTTTCCTTTTCTTTCCTTTCCCTCAGCTGATTCTATTATTATTATTATTATTATTATTATTATTATTATTATTATTATATTTATCATTTATTATTATTATTATTATTATTATTATTATATTTAAATTTAATTTAGTAGCCCATCGTTTATTCCTAAACTTCATGATCCAAATATTCTAACTTATTGGACCCAGTATCAGTCCTATTATACCAATTTTGAGCCAAATAATGATTAAAATTATTAAATAATTATCAAAATTAATTTTATAATATTCTAAATATTCATAGCGTTACATTATGTTCTAACTCTAAATCAAATTTTAGTAAAAACTCTTACAACCGAGCTTATTTTGAAATTAACTTCGATTGTGTGAGAATATGATTGGTAATAGTATTGTTGATTTTTACCATTAAATTGGAGCAGATTAGATAGTGTATTTGGGTCTTCAAGTAGTGTACAATAATTAGCAACTCTTTTTCCTAAGTTGCATGAAGTTATTCAGCCTCAGTTTTGTTCCATACTTTTATAGGATGACTTTCTCATAATAAGGCCACTCAAGGGGTGAAATTCAACGCATTAGTTAGCACTTTAAAGTATTTAGACTTGCCACATGAGTTTGAATTTTTTATTTCTATCAGTGAAAAGTAAGTGCTAATATCTCCATAATAATACTTAGTAGGGCTAACATAGGTTCTTTCACCATTGCACACAAGTGCTCGAATGTTTGTTGATATACTTTCGGCCAATCTCACTTCCTATTCTTATTTAATAAATTTATCAAAGGCATTACTTTTTTTAAATACCGTTCTATGAATGCCGATAATAGTTAGCAAGGATTAGGAATGAGTACAACTCACTCACACTTGTCAATACTTGTCAATTTGAGATAGCATACACCTTCATCAGATCTATTTTAATTTAACCTTATCCCATAAAGTATCTTACGAAGCTAATCTCCTTTTAGCCAAATGAGTACTTCTCATGTTCATGTAAAGATGATTTTTCTACAACTTCTAGAATACTAATATCAGATTCTTTAGTTAATCTTCTAGATTTAAACTATAAATCACAATACCGTTCAAATAGGCCATAACAATTTATTTAAGTATTTATGGAATACCTGATTTATCTTCATACAAAATGCTTATGGGGGTTTGGTTAAATTGAACCACTCAAAATCTACATATCATGTAACACGCAATTTTTAGCTTGTCTCCATTCATGATAGCCTAATCTCAGGTCGAGTTTTGTAAAATATTTCATGTTGCTTTGCTGATCAAATCATTTAGCAATCAAAGGAATTAGACAGTAATTTTTTACAGTTACCTTTCTTGAAACCCTGTAGTCAAAGTAAAGACGTAGACTCTCGCATTACTTTTTTTTGAAATAGAATAAGGGACCTATAAGGTGCTTTTGAAGGTGGATAAACCGTGAGTTGATCGACCCATTTAGTTGTTTTTAAAACTCCACTAGCTTTGGCGGTACCATCATGTATGCTCTTTGAATAGGTGGCATTGCCCGTAGTATTAGTTTGATATGATGATCTACTACTCTCCGAGCTGGAAGAACCTTGGGCGATTCCATTGGCATCAACTCTTTGAACCCTTCTAGAATTAGGCCGACTTTAGGTGGTGGGGACCAAACCACAGTGTCTTTGGCCATTGACAATGCCACAAGAAAGTTAGGCTTTCCTTTCTAGACTCTTTTTAAGTTAGAGCACAGATAATACATTAATTTTACCCTTCTTAAATTTTTTTCAACCTTTTGATGGCTCACTAGACATGGGCTCTCACCTATGAGAAGTATTGAGTTTAAGTGGGGTATGAACATGGTATTCATTAAGTCAATCCCCAAAATTTGGGCAAAGTCATCTATAGGTGATGTCATAAAGTTTAGCTCCATGTTCTACTCTCTAAATCACATTGGTATAAATTGAGCAACACCAAGGGCAGGTTTTGCCTTTGAGTTCATGATCTTAATACTACCATCTCATTTTAGTCACATATCTAGTCGATTTGCTTCAATCCCATCCATGAAGTTGAGTGGCGGCCGTATCAACCATAGCACGAGCACTCTTTCTATTCACTTATATTTTTATATATATTAGGTCTATGAGTTTAATGGATGTCTTAGCATGCTTCTCCATAGCATGCAAGAGATGGAACATATCTATGGGAACTTGGTCCCCATCATTTTCATCATCTTGTGACTTTGATTGATCACTTCTTCCTTATAGTATACTCAGAACTCATTTATGTGGGCATTATGAAACCCTTTATAGCCCATTACATAAGAAATACCTGTCATAAATGCCTTCTTACTCGCAATATACTGATACTTTCCTTGAGATTCTGAGTATTCACTGACAATAAATTTTTTTCAAAAGTTACTTCCTTCACTCCTAGCTTTGATTTTGAACTTATTGACACTAAATACACTTTGCATAGCCTTCTCTGATAGATTAATATCATTTCCTTGATTACAATTGCCCCTCTTAATAATATAGTCAACAAGTCTTTTAGTTGTATTTTGAGTAATTAAAATCTTATACCTACTAACTAAATGACTCCATATGAGCCCATAACTACAAGTTATCTATGAAATGAAGGAGATGATCCTTATTAGAAATGCATTTAATATCTAACATACATACCAAGAAAGTTTTATATAGTCTCTAATTATCATCGTATGTCTAATCTGTTTTAACTTATTTGTACTATAAATTTAGTATTTTTAAGGTAGAATTGTGCTATCGGTTATTTCTTGAGATCTTCCCACAAATCGATGCTTAATCTCCTTTGGGTAATTTTCTCATATTTAATACACCACCATAGTTTTGCTTTTTTTGTCAAATACATTATCACAATGAAAACTTTGGCCTCATGTGAATCCACTTTTTCAGCGTTGAAATATTATTCCAAGTCAAAGATGAATGGATTAAGTGACTTCAAATATCACATATATGAGCAAGGTTTTGAAGGTTTGACTCTGCCACTACTACCTTAGCTCAAAATTTGAATTTAATTTATTCTATAATCTATAATCAACTTAAAGCTGATTTTAGATTAATACCTGAAAAGTAATTGATATATTTAATTGACTTGGACCCAAAATGAATATCAAGGTGCAAACTTACAACATATATTATTAAACAACCTAAAAATTATAAAATAATCATTCACAAGATCAAAATAGGGCATTGAAAAGTGACTCTAAAATTTGATAATAGTTGACTCAATCATTAATAAGGAAAAACATTTCAATCCAAAATAAGAATATTAAACTGTAAGGTTTTTAAATTACTAAATTAATCTTAACATCACCAGCAATATTAACGGTTGGTGATAGTATACAACATTAATCTGAAAACAAAAATATCAACAACTATTTTAAATTATTATAATACAATTAAAACAACCTATAACGAATCTCCCAAATTCCCCAAATCTCCTGCAAGTTATTGTGCTTGTTAATTTAAAATGTTAGTAAAAATAGAGTTAAAAATGTGCCTAATATTCAATAAGGTATTTATAATTTAGTATGTGGATATATACCGAATGAAACATGTTAAAAATAATTCCATGATCCAATCTCACGTTTGGTTGGATAAAATAATGTGGGAATAAAATTTTTATTTTTTGAGAATAGGTATTTATCCGTTTGGTTACAAATTTAGTCAGAAATAAATATTTCATGGAAATTGTTATTCCCACATATGTGAAAATAACAAATTTGACATTTTATTATTATTATTATTATTATTATTATTATTATTACATATTATTATTATTATTACTATTATCATTATTATTTTTATCACTATTTTAACCTTATTCCTCATACTATTCTATAAACCAAATAATGGAATACTAACTTTCACATTATTCTATTCCAACAATCAAATATGAGAATAATAATTTTAACTCTATTGTCATCCTATTATATTTCCTAAAATAACTATTCTATTCTCACATTATTTCATCCTAGTAGTCAAACGTACCGTAAATCTAAAATGTCGATAATATTAAGTTTTGATAAAGTATGCAAACACCGCATATAAATGATCAAATACTCTAAAACTTGTACAAATACATGAATTAGGCTAAAATCGGATAAATATGTATAAATCATGAAATATACAAAACTCATATTAATGCATGAAGGACCAAGAATTAGTGATGATCTCATTAACAAATGACCAAGAAATTCTGACTATAATTATTTTTACATAACTAAATGTCAAATGTCACAATTTATGACCTTTGGATGGGATCAATTATGTATTATTTCTCATAGTTATGGACAAATGCCATCTTCTTGACCCATGAATGTTAGATTTAATTTTTATTTTGTTAATAATATATCAAGATATGTTCAAATATATTTTATTAACTATCTACAATAGTCCTTTTAAAATTAAAAAAAATATCTATATAAAAAATAAATATATATATATTTTTTTCCAGTTAGATAAAAATTAATTTCTTTCATCAAAGTCAAAGTAGACTTTATATCAAGCTTCTTTCAAATAAAAAATATGTAGAAACAAATATATAAGAGTTGTTGACGTGTAGAAACTTATGTGCGAAAACTAGTGACACAAATATTAACTTATATGGAAATTTTAAAAATTTAATATAGCTTATAAAATCTTACTAATTTCTTATAAATAGAAACCATGTAAGGACAAATGCATAGAAATTATTGATATATAGAAACATAAATATGAATTTCAGTAATATGTAAGAATATTTATACAGAATTTTCAATACTTAATTATTATTTGCTTAATTTAAGGTATGAGCTTTTTAAAATTTTATAAAAATAGGAATAAATTAACATGTATACAAATTATATAATCCATATGAGTAAGAAAAAATCATATGTATAAGCACTTTAATAAGAAATACTCAAACATTTTAAAAAAATCAGTAACAAAGAAATAAATTGGCTTAAATATACTTATATTTATTTAAGTTTACAAAAAGATTGTTTGATTTCTCTCTAATTTTGCCTTCTCTTTCCTTCCTCTCTTCATATCTTTCTTTTTCTCTTCTCTTTTTTGCTCTTCTTTTAAATTGTAACTTTAAATAAGATTCAAAAGGATTTCCTTCCTAAGAGGCATTTTTGCCTAAAAAACTAATGCATGTGCATTGGTGGATCACTATGCATATGAAATGCTTACCAAAAAAAAGATAATTTTGCCTTCTCTTTCCTTCCTCTCTTTATATCTTTCTTTTTCTCTCATCTTTTCTCTTCCCTTATTGTAACTTTAAATAAGTCAAAAATTAGTTAAGAGGCATTTTTATAGAAAACTAATGCATGTGCATCTGGGTGCATATGAAATGCTAAGATGAAATTTTGTATTGTGCATGAGTGCACATCATGTGTTGCTCATGTACCAATATTCTAGTTTAGATGTACTTACCAAAAAAAAAAATTTTACTTACCAAAAAAAAGTGTACTTTAGATGTGGTTATTCTACCTAAATCTTTTGACCCGAAATTTCAATCCTAATTATTAAAATCTAATACTAAATATTTGACCTAAAATTTTAATTATTAAAATAATCTTTTAAAATTTTTACCTTATGATTGCTAAAGACATTGCCATCGGTCATGGTAGTGAAGTAGTAGGATCACCTCACCGATGAGCTCGTTATTTTCTTATTGTAGCACTCTTATTGAGTTGAAGACATCCTCGATTAAGTCTTTGATCATCTCTTCAAGAGACTTCCATTGGACAGTATTGTTGTTCGCCTATCTTTCTATCATACCTAACAAATCATCTTGAGCTTTCAATTTAATCACCCTTTAGTCAAAATCTTCAAGGCAAATCACTATAATTAGATGAACCGCAAAGTTGTTTGAGTAATTGGCTGAATCGCGAGAGTCATATGAGTAATTGGCTATGTTATCGCTTAGGCCATCACCATTCCACCATTTAAGTTTTTCCAAAATCTAAAGTCTTTCATATTGCTTCTCTTGTAAGTCATGCCCTAATAAATATTACACCTATCCAAATTTTGTAACTACGAAACCATATAGCACATCCGTTTTCATTGGAAGTTAGACACTAGCCAAATTGATTCCCAAGCAAATTTAAGAATCAGGGTCGATTCCAACATGCAACGATAAAAAATATACTAATATCGAATATGTTGAATGCAAGTAAATTGTTAATTGAAAATGCAAAAATATAAATAAACAATTAATAGTAACATGTGACAATCAAAAATGGTAGAAGATTTCTAGAATTCATTTCCCTATATAGAAGGTTTTGAACATTTTGACTTTTGACACTAGTATACACTAAGTTTTTCGACACTGAGAGTTTTTAATAAAAAATGATATATCTAATTTTTTATATTATTAAAATTTAAACTAAATTTACTTACATTCTTAAAAAAATTCAATATTGTGAGAAATATTATACAAAAATTCATGTGGCTCAGTTTAAATTCTAACACCAAGTACTTGTGGTGAGTGTTACCAACAATCCTTCAATGATGGTAAAAACCATTTGTCATAAATATTAAATTTAAACCTCTTGTTTTAACCATGAGGAGATAAATTAATAGTTTACAATAAATCATTAATAATCATAAATAATGAGACATATAAAATTTTAAATAAAAATTTTATTTTAAATAAGAAAAAATTACGAGACTATAAGTTTGAAGAATATTTACTAAGTAGTGAGTTTCAAAAATAAAAACTTCTAATGAATATGAGGATACAATATCTTATAATAAATGAGTTCAAATAATAAAGAGTACATGATAAAAAAAAATATAGTCGATAAAATATTCTTCGTAACTATAAGAATAACATACCAAATATTAATGAAAAATAATACACAATTTGAGATTTAAATGGATGAGCAAATTTCTCTCTTCTCTCTCTTTCTTTCTCTTTATTTGTTCACTATGCTGGCACATAATAACTCAAAAACCATAATGAATAACCCTAAAACCCAATATTAATTGGAAAAAATTTACAAAAAAATTTGAGATTTAAATGGATGAGCAAACAGCATTTTTCTCTTCTCTCTCTTTCTTTACTGTCTTTACATCAGCAGGTTAACAAAAAAACTTTTTAGCCCACTAACAGCATTGGTGCATCCTTCCATCATGGGGACCACCATGATTCCAGGAAGCACATGAATCAGCGAATAGGCCAACCACTTCATCAGCCTGCCGGTCGCATAGAGGCAAAGCATCCAAGGCATTGGCCAACATCACAACAGACACCAAATTCCATCACCAACATCATCAACATTGAAGGATCACCATAGCAAAATCTGATACACCAGCACAGAAGCAAGATTCAGAATAGCATCAGCCACAGTTTCAGCATTTCAGCAGATGGGGCACAGTTCACCCACAGTTCACCCACACCAAATGCAGAAAACCAACAGCAACGGAGAGACCAGCATCCAAACCCCTGCAGCAGACAGATCTTCAGCATCAACACTAAGAATGCTGAATCCACAACGGGGTAATTCCAAAGGCAGCAACTGCCAGAACATCAAGAATTCATCTATGATCGATAGGAGTGGATCACCAGCCAAAATCCAACAATGCAGCAGCAGCAGCTACTGCAAACCAAACTAAACAGAGTGCTGACCATCATCGCCTGTAATTTAAGCCAACCACAACCTAAACAAGCAGCCAATCCGTCCAAAGCTTCAGATAAGGAAGATTCAACTTAGAACACTCACCAGCAAACAATGCTGGACCACAAATCAGCACAAACTTTCTTCAGCTTGCCAAAGCAGCAAGTGAAATGCCCAAGAGAATCAGCCCTCCGAGCAGCCACCAAAACCCAACACCAGCAGCATCTAATTGAGCAGCGAGCAAAACATGGATAAACTGTGAGCCCAGCAGAGACCAAATAACAGAAGTATGTAACCTCCACAACTCTCCAGAAAGCATCTCCAGCGCTCAATATCAACAAGAAGAGGCCAAACAACCTCAGCGACAAGTCTTACCCGGTTACCTTGAACCAGGATCAAAAGGCATGAGAACCTTACAACAGCCACCAAAAGTCTAACAGCAAATCTGTTGCATCAGGGCATTCTCAAAATTTTTGAATTAGGCATTCTCAAAATCTGCCAGCAAGGCATTTCATGAACCAGTTCTTATAACACTCCATTAGTTTTTCCTTATTAGGCCATTATTTGTGCATCATTGTGCGTGCCATTGAACAATACATCAAATTGGTATATGACTTATAATGGAGTGATTCACAACCCAACAAACGTTTCCTTACGATTTCGTAGGGGTCATCACCATCTTAACTATAGTTTGTTAACTTTTAAACTTTTCCCTTTTCATTGCTTTGGTATCATGTTAGATTTATTCTTATCAATTCTAACTTTATTAAGTTTTAGTAACTCCAAATCAATAACAATCTTTATACAATCGACGGACATTTTTGATATTTGAACCACTTAATTATTTTTCAAAATATTTTGCATCATTGTGAATGATTTATAATGAACATAACCCAACAAATATTTTCTTACAAAGGCAAAATAGTTAACTTTTAAAATTGTCATGTTAGATTTATAAAGTAGCATTAAGTCCAAATCAATAACAATCTTTATCGAATGATATTTAATTTCAAAATATTTTGATTGGGAATGAAATAATAAGTTTCTACAAAGGTGAATAGTATTTTAATTGTCATAAAGTAGCATGTATCGCTCTTATTTGAAGTCATATTTTTGTTGAACTTTCTCATCTATCACATTTTCTTAATAGCCTCTATTACCGTAATATATTCTGTTTCGGTAGTAGAGAGAGCAATACATTTTTATAGTCTAGATTGTCATAAAATTACTCCTCCCTCAAACATAATTAGATGCCCTAAGGTGGACTTCAAAGAGTTAGTGCCACCAATTATGTTTGCATTAGTATATACAATTAGAAGTGACTTATCATTTCTAAAATATATAAATATTTTGAAAGTTTTTCAAAAATATCTCGATTTTTACATCATAGTGGACCAATATTCCTTTCCATGGTTGGAAAGGAATTAATTGAATGTTTTGACCGCATGAGCTATATCCAATCTTATACATACCATGGCATACATCAAATTATTAATAGTTGAATAGTAAGGGATGTGTTTTGTGCTTGACTTTTCATTGTGTGTAGAGGGATATTGTCGAATGCTCAACTTGAAGTAGTTAGCCAATGTTGTACTTATTTGCTTATATTTCTCTATATTAAATCGTTGAGAAATACCTTTTCAATGTAACTTTCTTGAGCATTCATAGTTTCTTTTCATTCTAGTCGTGAAGTATTCTTATGTTAAGAATTTGCTTCACCAATGTCGTAGGATTTTCCAACCTGCTACTTCAACTCTATGATTTAGGAGGCATTTCGCTCCATAATAAACAAGTCATTCTTATTGAGCAGGAAAATGATTAAATCATCTTCCGAAAGCCTTTGAACAAAGATATAATAGTCCAAAATAATCTTTTAGTATCCTTAACTCACCATTATAGATTAAACTTCTTATACCACTGTCTCGAGACTTACTTTAACCATAGAGGCTTTTCTATAAATAGTATACTAGATGCTCATTTTCCTTAACTCAAAATCCATCTAATTGCTCCATAAAGATTTTTTTCTCAATATCACAATGGATAAAAGTCGTCTACACATCCAATTGTTCAAATTATAAATTAAGGATTGCGACCAATCCAACAACTTCCTTGATAGATGACATCTTCACAATTGGAGTAAAGATTTCCACAAAGCCAATGCTTTCAATGGGTTAAACCCATTCACAACAAATCTTGCTTTGTACCTTAGTAGCAGATTATTCTCTTCAATCTTTAAATGAAAAACTCACTTGTTCTTCAAAGTACATTTGCCCTTTGGCAATTTAGTAAGCTCAAAAGTGTGATTTTCTTGTAAGGATTTCATTTCTTTTTGTATAGTTTCTATCCCTCTAACTTGTGCTCATCTTCCATTGTTCCATCAAAGCTTTCAGGTTCTCCATTATCGGTAAATACTATATACTTATCAGCCGATAAGCGAGAGAAGGGCTTTTGATTTCTTATAGATTGTCAGAGTTGGATGATCTCAACAAGTCTAGAAATATCAGGATGAATACCATCATCCACATTTGCATTGTCCACCCCATCAAGCGTAGGAGTCCCACAATCTTCATCCCCTTTTAACATCACCTTAATCGTCATCTTCATCTTGAATTTGCATTGGTATCAATGATTTAGAATTCATATTATAAAATTGATTATTGTCATTGTTGGAAATAATTTTTTTCAGTTTACTAATATTTTCAAAAGTTTCATATTTAACGAATATCATGTCCCTTGACCTTACAAGTTTCTTCTTTATTGGATCATAAAACTAATAATGTAATTTATCTTTCCTGTAATTGAGAAAAATACATTGCCATATCTTTGACTCAAGTTTGGACCTTTTGTCTTTTGGAATATGGATAAATGATTTTCATCCAAAGACATGCAAATAGTCATAAGAAACCTCATTTTCAAACCACACCTTTTTCGATACTTCGCATTTAGAGGGCAACTAGGTGAGAGGTTAATTACGCAAATCACGACATTCAATACTTTTTTCCAAAATGAATCGGGGAGCCTTACCTTTGATAGCACACAACAAACACTCTAAATCAATATGCTGTTCATTCTTTTGACCACACCATTCAGCTGTGGTATCTTTGGCAAAATTCTTTAATGTCGAATTCTATGAGTCTGACAATATTTATTGAATGCTCCAATATATTTCCTTCCATTATCGTTTTGGATGTACTTTAATTTCTTTCCCGTTTGTCTCTTAACTAATGTATGAAATTGTTTAAAGACGTCAAGTGCTTGATCTTTCGATTTCAACAGATATACCCATAATTTTTTTGAATTATCAATAAATGTGATAAAATAAAAGTACTCAATCAACTACCTTCACTTTGACAAGGCCGCATATATCGATATAGACTAATTCGAGAAGGTCCATCGTCCTCATGGGTGAGTTTATATGAAATGAAACTCTTCATTGTTTCCCTACTATGCAATAAATTTGCAACTTTATTTCTTTTATGCCCCGAAGAAAATTCTTCTTGGCTAAATAATTAAGCTCGTTTTCACTCATATGGTTGAGTCGTCTATTCCGTAAGTTTGAAAACTCATCACTTCTTTCCATGTGTGCATTTCTGGTTGAAATTAAGGTTTGTAACATATATAAATTAGAAGCCTTCTTTCCTTGGAAAATAATTAATGATCCTCTAATTAGCTTCCATGCCCTTTGTCATCAAACCTGTCAACTAAAATAAGATTCGACTGAATATTTAAGATGTGTCATACATCCCTTAGTAGTAGTTTGATTCCATTACTTGTGATCAAACACACGTTGCCACAATATGAGACATGTCTTCATTTTCTTATTGGCTTCCATGCCCCTTCATAAAAGGTATTATAGAACCCTTTGTCATTAAACTTGTCCATTAAAATAAGATTCGACCGAATGTTTGAGATGTGTCATACATCCCTTAGTAGTAGCTTGATTCCATTACTTGTGATCGAACACATGTTGCCACAACCAATAATATGAGACATGTCTTCATTTTCTATCTTCAACATTTTGAAATAGTCAAGAGTATAAGATGTGAAGAATTCTCTTCCTGACTTAACATGGAATGATGTGCCACTATTAACTATTCAGTTTGTCTCATGATCCACCAAGTTGATTGCTTCTTCTTCTTTGCAAACCAATAGAAGATCAAGTTTGGTAACAATTGAGACTTAATTATCATCTCAAGACTTCTCAACCTTTTGCTCATTCCAATTAGTGCTTTCACCCTTTCACTTGTAATGGCATTTTTTGATGTGTCACTTTTTTCTGTAGTGATGGTATTTGAGGTTTTAATACCTCGATCGATATTTATTTTGACTTTTCTCACCAGATTTGGGTTCTCATCCTCTATTTCTTCCCTATAACTTTGAGATTAACACTTTGAAGTGTGAGAAATTAGAGCGTTGTGATTGTCATCTCATTTTCTCATTCAACATAGCATATTTTGTTATCTTTAGGTTCACCACACCGTTTGGAGTGATGTTAGCGATGATGATCCATATCACTTTTCATAAATCTAGTAGTCTGATCAACAACCATTAGCCTAATTGTTCATATCAAATTTGATACCTATGTCACTCAACAGATCAGCACACCCTCAAAATTCATTCAGATAGTTAGCTATAGAGGTATTCTCATTGTGTCGCATTGTATCTCAACCGATCATCAAACCTTCTTCTTCTCTCTTCTTTCTCTCTTTTCTTTTCTCAATGTGCCGATGCTTAATAACTCAAAAACTATAATGAATAACCCTAAAATCATGTTATGATAATTTCATATTAGGAACAATGCACGAGCGCCCATCAAGCGTGTATTAGGTACGAGCTTATTGTGTAATTGGCACATAAATGCTTCTCAAGCGCTAAACTCTCTAGACAAAATCTGCACGTGCACCTCTCAAATACACATCAAACGCCTCCAATCTAAATAAAGTGCATACGTACACTTCTTAGATCGTTATCAGGTGCCTTGAATCGGGACATTCAGTATACATATATAAATCAGGTGCTTATTATGTGCCACTCAATTATTTTTTCCAATCAAGCCATTACTCATGCATCATCGTGCATACCATCGGACAATACATTAAATGATATGTGACTAATAAGGGTGTGATTTACAACATAATAAAAATAATTAGAAAAATAACAAAAAATAACAAGCCAAGAGTAGCGATGGGGCTTGCACTAATTTAGTAATTTATGTCATCGGCCAGAATAACAAAATAGGAAGTTATTTTAGATGCTTATTGGATAACAAAGTTTGTTTTTACGGTTGTTAATGTCGTTAGTTCAATATGGAGTTAAAGAAACCCATAAAAAATGACAACAATTACATACGCTTACAATACACACAAAGACGGACGCATGGATGATGAGCCAATTAATTAATTAATTAGCTTTGGGTGCATCGTATTTCCTAGCCTCCTTGTACTCCAACTTCCAATGACACAGAAGGACACTTTGCTTAAATGCCTCAATCGATTCTTCTTTTTTTTCCCTACCTCTCATCCATTTTTAATCCTCGATTCTTTTATCTATTCCTTCACCCCCTCTCATAATTTCCTATCAGCCCTCAATTGTTCTCAAAGTGACTATACAGCTCACTTTATATCATAATTAGTATCGGCTTTAGACCCTTTTCTTTTTTCATTATTTTTGCATTCTAATGTAAATACAAAAAGTATTAAATTTGTTGGATTTGGTCACTTCCTTATGGGTAACTCAATAAATGGAAGCGTCAACGGATAGTACAAGACAGTCAACGGGGGGTTGACCGGTTGGAAGTAGAATCTGATCAACGGGACATTGACCGGCTTTGAAAGGAGAGGATTTCTCTGGAATGGTTTTCGAAGAGCAAATGGAGGAGTGCATTTGTTGGAGTGAAAATTCGGAGAAGGCTGGTTGGGCAAAGTGACCAGTCAATATGTTAACCAGTTGAAGGTGGCCGGTCGGTTGAAGGCGTGCAGGAGCACTTTGGGGGCAAAGAGACCAGTCAATATGTTGACCGACAGATTATGGATTCTGGTCAACGTTCGTTGACCAGTTGCTGAAGGTGGGCCATTTTGCCAAGTATGGCAAAATGACCGGTTTGCATGAAATTTATCGGTATGGTTGGAATGACCGGTATGGATGAGATTTATTGGTATGGATGAAATGTCGGTATGGATGAATTTTATCGGATCGGGTGAATCTAGGGTGTCGAATTCTAATAAGTAGTATCAGAGCTTGGTTGTGAATTGTCGGTTCAATAGCGTCCTCTTCGAGGAATGTGCCATTTAGTATAGAGCAGTTCAATTGGTAAAATAATTTCATCCTTTGGTAGGAAAGGGAGAAAAATATTTTTACTTGAAAAGAGACTGTAAAAGCTCTACGGAAAAGGGAGGAGAAGTCGGAGAATATGACGAAAGAGAAATGGCAAGATAGGAGGGATCTTACAAATTGTACGATCAAATTGTTCTTACAGATAACATTCTCCAAGAGGTTATAGCCTTGTTAGACCCGGTGGAGGTTTGAGAGAAGTTTGAGAGCCTGTATAGGTCCAAATCCTAGATAACAAAACTGCATTTGAAGAAACAATTCTATGGCCTGCGGTTGTTCGAAGGTAAGAGTTTTGAAAAGCATTTGGACTAGTTCAACCGACTCGTGATGCAGATATCAGCCGTTGATGAGGAGATCAAGGAGGAAGACAATGTATTAGTGTTACTGGCATCCTTACTGGCCTTATACATTCATATTATCATGACACTGCTATTCGAAAAGGATACACTGAGATTGAACGAGGTCATAACTTTTCTACTTATGAATGAGTTAAAGTGGAGGGAAAGCGGTGAGGCCTCAACCTCACAGTAGTTGGGGATGAGAAAAATCGAGGGAACGAGGCGAAAGCGGCAAGTAAAAAACGAGCAACATATGAAACAGGTTTCAGGAGATGACCTACTTCCGTTATGACAAGAAGGGCCACATAAAGCGGGACTACCCGCAGATGAAGCAAGACCAGTAGGGCAGAAGTGATCATCAAGAGAAACGAGGTTATGATGATGATCCAGAGACTGTCGATTTCTGTGGAGACCTCCTGGTTGTCCACGTAGAGAAAGCATGGAGCTTGCCGTGCCAGGAGATGAATTGGATGATGGATAGTGGGGCCTCATACCATGCGACACCGAGGAAGTCCCACTTCACAAGTTACATGCCCGTTGGCCATGGGGTGTTGAAGATGGTAACGGTGGCGCGTCAAGAGTTGTTGGCGTTGGGGATGTTTGCTTGAGGATAAGCAACTGGAACAAGATCGTGTTGAAAGGCGTGTGACATACCACAAATTTGATGTTGGATGTGATTTCAATCGAAAAACTTGATGAAGAAGGTTTCAAGACGGCATTTAGTGATGGCTAGTGGAAACTCACTAAAGGCGCCTCAGTTATGGTAAGGGAAAGTAGGAGATCAGGACGGTACCTGATGAAAACCTATGTTGCTAAGGAAAATGCCATGGTGACCAAATCAGACATTGGTCAATGTGATAGGAGGAGGTTGCCATGGTGGAGTGTACGGAAGAATGATACGATAGTAGAGGAGTTGAAGGGGAGTGGGATTACTCCAGGTTCAGTGGAGTGGATGAAGGTGTCATTTTGGCTTGCGGAGGCTAATGTTGGAGTCCCAATTGAGGGAAAACTACCGAAAGACAGGAGATGACGATCGCTAGGAAAAGGTGAAGGTTTCCCTTACAAGGTCGTGAGGGGAAGTTTATAGGATTTAATCATTCCCTTATGAGTAACTCAAGAAACAGAAGTGTCATCGGGTAGCAGAAAACGGTCAACGAGAGGTTGACCGATTGGAAATAGAATCCAGTCAATTGAATGTTGATCGGCTGTGAAAGGAGAAGATTTCTCTGAAATGGTTTTCGGAGAACAAATGGAGGAGTGCATTTGTTGGAATAGAAATTCAGAGAAGACTGACCAGGTAAAGTGATCAGTTAACATGTTGACTAGCTGAAGGTGGCCAGTCAGCTGAAGGTGTGTAGGAGCACTTTGGGGGCAAAGAGACCGGCCAACATGTTGACCGGCAGATTATGGATTCCGGTCAATGTTCGTTGACCGGTTGTTGAAAGTGGGCCATTTTGCCAAGTATGGAAAAATGACCGGTTTGCATGAAATTTATTGGTATGGTTGGAATGATCGGTATGGATGAGATTTATCGGTATGGTTGAAATGTCGGTATGGATTAAATTTATCAGATCGGGTGAATCCAGCATGTTGAATTCCAACAAGTAGTATCAGAGATTGGTTGTGAACCGTTGGTTGGATGGCATCGTCTTCGAGGAATGTGTTTTTCAACGTGAAGCAGTCCAATGGGTAAAATAATTTTATCCTTTTGTAGAAAATGGTGAGAAATATTTTTATACGAGAAAGGACGGTAAAAGCTCTACGGAGAAGGGCCACATAAAGCGGGACTATCTGCAGAGGAAGCAGGAGCTGGAGGGTAGAAGTGATCGTTAAGAGAAACAGGGTCATGGTGATGATTCGAAGACTGTCGCTTTCTGAGGAGACGTCTTGGTTGTCCACGCAGGGGAAGCGTAGAGCTTGCCATGCCAAGAGACGAATTGGGTGACGAACAGTGGGGCCTCACACCATGCGATACCGAGGAAGTCACATTCCATGAGTTACATGTCCGTAGGCCACAGGGTGTTGAAGATAGGTAGCGGTAACTTATCTAAAGTTGTTGACGTTGGGGATGTTTGCTTGAGGACAAACAATTGGAACAAGCTCGTGCTGAAAGGCGTGCGACATACCCCAAATTTGAGGTTGAATGTGATTTCAATCGAAAAATTCAATGAAGATTGCCCACTCCTTCGGCAGAGTCTTTCACTTTGCTCTTGATGTGAGCTGCTGTGTAGTAATGGTAGCTTCAGAAGGCTGTTTACATGGAAATCCTACCTGCTGTTGCTGAAGGATGCTGCTCTTGATGCCAACGCTGCTATGACTTTGCTGAGGCGGCTCTTTGCTGTCCATACTGCCCTGCTGCTGTTTTTAGCATGCTGGTCCCAGTGTTGAAATCCTTGGTTGCTGTAATCCTCTTCTGTTGCTGTTGAAGACGGCCACAAGGTGTTGCTGTCCATATTGTGAGCTGATGCTAAAGTAGTACCTCATGTTTGGTACTGCCTTGGAATGCAGTGATGAGTCTGCTGAGCTGTTTTCTGCTGCTGCTGGCACCTGCTGAAGATATTCCTTGCTGATGTATTCAGTTGGTGTTGGCTTGGCTTGTCCTGGATGTGGATGCTAGATATCCTGGATCCATTTTGATGACTTGGATGCATGGATGTTGGCGGGCATGGCAAAGTTGATGTAACTTCTATTGCTGTGTGGATTTTGAACCTGGATTGGTAACTTGTAATATTTTTCAATTTCTATAGTTTTCTGTAGAATGTTAGCCTCCTAGAGGTTTGTCTTTTTTGATGTAAGAATTGCTCGGGGAATACCCTAGCATGTTATGCATTATCTCCAAGTCAAAATACTTGGTTTTAATACATAGGTTATGTAATTTTTTTTCTCCCATGAATCCAAAATACTTACTTACCAAAAAAAAGATGAAGAAGGTTTCAAGATGGCATTTAGTGACGGCCAGTGGAAGCTCACCAAAGGTGCCTCAGTTATGACAATGGGAAGTAGGATATTAGGGTGGTACCTGATGAAAGCCTATGCTGCTAAGAAAAATGCTAAGGTGATCAAATTAGGTATTGGTCAAAGTAACAGGAGGATGTTACTATGGTAGAGTGTAAGGGAGAATGATACAATAGCAGAGAAGGAGTTGAAGGGGAGTGAGATTACTCCAGGTTTAATGGAGTGGATGAAGGTGTCATTCTGGCTTGCGAAGGCTAATGCTGGAGTCCTAATTGAGGAAAAATTGCCGAAAGGTAGGAGATGATTGTCGCTGGGAAAAGCTGAAGGTTTCCCCCACAAGGTCGTGAGGAAAAGTTTGTAGGGTTTTATCGTTTCCTTGTGGGTAACTCAACAAACAAAAGCGTCATCGGGTAGCAGAAAACGGTCAACGGGAGATTGACTGGTTGGAAACAGAATCCGGTCAATGGGATGTTGATTGGTTGTGAAAGGAGAGGATTTTTCTGAAATGGTTTTCGGAGAGAAAATGGAGGGGTGCATTTGTTAGAATAGAAATCCGGAGAAGATTGGCCAGGCAAAGTGACCGGTTAATATATTGAGTAGCTAAAGGCACTTGGTCGGCTGAAGGCATTCAGGAGCACTTTGGGGGGCAAAGATACCGGTCAACATGTTGACCGATAGATTATGGATTCCGGTTAATGTTTGTTGACCTGTTGCGGAAGGTAGGCCATTTTGCCAAGTATGGCAAAATAACCGGTTTGCATAAAATTTACCAATATGGTTGGAATAACCGGTATGGATGAGATTTATCGGTATGGCTAAAATACCGGTATGGATGAGATTTACCGGATTGGGTGAATCCAGGGTGCCGAACTTCAATAAAATTTTGGGTTATTCTCTTATAAATTTCATACCCAATGGACACGTAATTTGTCAGTTCTAGTACTGCAAGAGCATTCAATATGAGGTTCTCACGAAATTTGTTTGAGCAAAAATGTTCGCACGAAGGTTTTACAAGAAAGTCAAGAGCTTGCGACTTAAGTGCCAATTCTAGGAGGAATTCTAGTAGCAAAATGCAAGTCGCCCATGAACTCGTAGCATAAGAGAAATGCTTTGGAAGTTTTCCAGTGGAAAATTGCAAGAGAGCCTTGGGTTATAAATATTGTGATATGATTTTAGGGTTGTATATGAAAACATTTTAAACACAAGGCATGCTGCACAAAAAGACATAATGAAGAAAAGAGATGAAAAAAAAATTTCGACACTTGATTGAGATCCAATTTGAATTTCATTATTCACCAAATTCGGATATATTAATCTAGCAATCAGCATAATATGTATTATCTATTAATTACTCTTTTTTTTGTTGTATTCTACTTTTATGGGTTACTATATGTATTAGGGTTATATTTAACTGGTTATTTATATAGTTATTATGTATAATTACTAGATAGGGTTATTTGTAACATAATATTCATAGTGAATATTATTCGAATGTTGTTTCGTAATTTTTTCTTGACTGAAAATAATTTTTTATATTAAATATTATTGTAAAACTTGTGTACAATATATGTGTTGTTTTCCTTGTTTATTTGAATAGAAGATTTGCTAACGATTGATGGAGAATTTAGATTTATTTCTATTGTGACATCTTATGGGTGTTTCAAATCCCAAAAAGAAGAGGAATGGAAGCTCAATGGCTTAGTGGCAAGTAGATGCTCAAGCTCAATAACATCGCCGACTTCAAGAAGAAATGGCTCTATTTAAGGGCGATGCACTTGTTTCCCTCCTTAGCAGAACAAAAATAGCCAATTCATCAGTCAATTAACATGAAATTCGATGAAATGATGGCCAAGATGACAGCATTCATGAATCAAAAGGAAGACATCCAGAATCTAGTGTATGGGCACACAGAACCATTACTCCAATGGGAGATCGCCCAACTCTCACAAATCCATGCATTGTGTCAGTAATTGACCCTACAAACTGACACTTCTCCTAAGTAAGACTTTCCTTCTTTAAATTGCGGCAATCCCATATAAGAGCTACAAAAATGTGAAAAATATTTCCTATCTTTCACAAACTAGAATAATAGAAAGAAGGTATTGTAATCATATTTGTCAAAAGCAAATCAAATATCTGGTATAAATATTTACTCTTTAATATGACTATATTAGATGTAATATTCTAAAAAAGGATGTATGTAAAAGACTTACAATAACAACAATTCCGATACACATGTTAGAAGAATGTCAACAAGTTCCATCAGAAACAACAAATGAGATAATATGAAGGATCCTTTGAGAGATTTTGAACCTTGATGATATATCAGAATACCCATCTTTCAATTCCTATTTTACTCCTAGCTTTCTAAGTGGCCTCATGGAGGAGCTTAGACCTATAGTCAACTATTGAAACTTGGGGTTAGTCACTCCCTTATGAGTGTCCAACAAACGGAGATGTCGTTAGAGATCGCATAGGGTTTGTGCGGAGTACTACAAATTGGCTACAAATAGAAGGGTCGAGAACTTTATGCAGCAGAAGGCCCAAGGACTTTATACAGAAGAAGGGCCGAGGACTCTTACAGAGATAAGGCCCGAGGACTTTTGCAGCAGAAGGCTTGAGGACTCAAAGGAGGGATTCGGGAGTAGAATTTTAGTGTGGCCAATTTGTTGAAAAGAGAGGAAATTGACCAGTTGGCAAAATGGCCGGTCAACCTCCGTTGACCAGCTAAAGGCGCACGAGATTTGCCAGTTGTGCGCAATTTACCGAAATGGACAAAATTACCGGTATGCTACAGTGCCAAGTTTGGGGCAAAATGGCCGGTTTTGTCTGGTTGTGCCATTTTGCCAAGTTTAGGTAAAATAACTGGTTTGCCCACAACAGCCAAGATGCAGATAATGCCCAAGGACATGGGTTGATGCCTGGAGACCTGGACATGTGGATGCCAGTTGAGAAGATTGATTAAGCATGCGCAATCTCTGATGAGTAGGCACCAATCTGCAGATCACGATGATTTGCAGTGCATGCACCGTATGTGCAGATGGCAAGTTACAGAGCTATTCGTGGTAGGTGTTTGTCCACACGTAACCTACCTATTGGGCAGATGGTCTCCAGAGAAATCATTATATATGCATGCTAGGCATGTGGTGAAAGTAGAGAAAGTGTAGAGTACAAGTGTGAGAGTTCAAGGGCGGTAAAGTCAAGTGAGACAATATAGTTAAGGTGGTGAAATCACAACGATGAAATCCAGGACTATATGAAAAGAAAAAGAGAGTGGAGTACACTACCATTGAGATGAAGGAGAGAAGAAAAATAGAGAGATAAGAGCAAAGTGAGTGTTTCCTTCTTTTGGAGTTGTTATTCCTTAGTTTATCTTGGGTGTGTAGCGGATACTATATCTCGAAAAATTTTTAATCATTTTTTATATAGTGGACTTGTTGTAAATTAAGTGTTCCATGATTTTTTTTCTTTCTATTTGTAAGGATTTTCACGTAAAACTTGTATGTTTCTCATCTTTCTCCCTTTGTGTGTTTGTGTTTATTCCTATCCGACCGACTTTTTGCTCCTACAATTGGTATCAGAGTCTAGTTGTGAATCATCGGTTGGATGGCATTATTTTTTAGGAATGTGCTGTTCATTGTAGAGCAGTTTAATGGACAAAATAATTTCATCCTTTAATAGAAAAGGGTGAGGAATATTTTGACCCGAAAAAGGACAGTAAAAACTCTACGGAGAAGGGAGGAGAAGTAGGAGAATATGACGGAGGAGAAGTGGTAAGACGGGAAGGATCTTACAAATTGTACGATCAAGTTGTGTCTTACGGATAATACTCTCCAGGAGATCATAGGCTTATTAGACCCGGTGGAGGTTTGGGAGAAGTTAGAGATTTGGTATAAGTCCAAATCCTTGACAATCAGGTTGCATTTGAAGAAGTAGTTCTATAACCTGCGGTTGTCGGAAGGTGAAAACTTTGAAAAGTACTTGGATGAGTTCAATCGACTCGTGATGTAGATGTTGACCTTTAATGAGGGGATGGAGGAGGAAGACAAAACGTTGGTATTACTGGCGTCAATGCTGGCCTCGTACGATTATATTATCACGACGCTACTATTCGGGAAGGACACGTTGACACTGGATGAGGTCATAACTTCATTACTTATGAATGAGTCAATGTGGGAGGAAAGCGGTGAGACCACAACCTCACAACCAAGTCTGCTTGTGGCAACCAGCAGTCGGGGACGGGAAAAATCAAGGGAAGAAGGCGGAAGCGACAAGTTGGAGAGGAGCAACAGCCGGACCAGGCTTCAATAGAGGACCTGCTTCTATTGTGGTAAGAAGGGCCACATAAAGTGGAACTGTACGAAGGGGAGGTAGGAGCAAGAGGACGGAAGTGATTTTCAGGAGAAACAGGGTCATAATGATGATCCAAAAACTGTCGCTTTCTGTGGAGATCTCATGATTGTCCACACAGGGGAAGCGCGGAGCCCGCCGTGCCAGGAGACGAGTTGGGTGATAGACAGTGGGGCCTCATACCATGCGGCACCGAGGAAATCTCACTTCAAGAGTTATACGCCCGTTGGTCACAAGGTATTAAAGATGAGTAACGGTGGCTCATCAAGAGTTGTTGGCGTCAGGGCTGTTTGCTTGAGGACAAGCAACAGGAATAAGCTTGTGCTAAAAGGTGTACAATATGTCTCAAATTTGAGATTGAATGTGATTTCAACTAGGAAGTTGGATGAAGAAGGTTTCAGGACGGCGTTTGGTGATAGCCAGTGGAAACTCATCAAAAGTGCCTCAATTATTGTAAGAAAAAGTAGGAGATCAGGGTAGTACTGATGGAAGCCTGTGTTGTCAAAGAAAGTGCCAAGGTGATCAAAGGGGGTATTGGTTAAGCTGACAAGAGGAAATGGCCAAGGTGGAAAGTAAGGAAAAATGATGTGACCGTAGTGAAGGAGCTGAAGGGGAATGAGATTACTCCAAATTTAACAGAGCGGAAGAAGGTGACATTCAAGCTTGTAGAGGCTAACGGCGGAATCCCAATTGAGAGAAAACTGTCGAAGGGTAGGAGATGACAGTCATCGGAAAAATGGCGAAGGTTTCCCCCATAAGATCGTGTGGGAAAGTTTGTCGGGATTAGTCACTCCATTATGGGTACCCAACAAATGAAGACGTCATTAGATATCGTACAGGATTTGTGCAGAGTGCTGAAAATTGGCTGCAGACAAAAGGGCTAAGGATTTTATACAACAGAAGGCTCGAGGACTTTATGCAGAAGAAAGGCCGAGGACTCTTGCAAAGACAAGACCCGAGGACTTTATGCAGCAAGAAGACCGAGGACTTATAGGAGAAATTGAGGAGTAGAATTTCGATGTGGCCAATTTGCTGGAAAGAGAGCAAATTGGCCGATTGGTAAAATGGCCGATCAACGGAGGTTGACCGGATGAAGGAAAAATGACTGGTCAACAAAGTTGACCAGTTGAAGGCGCACAGGATTTGCCAGTTGTGTGCGATTTACTGGTATGGATAAAATTATCGGTATGGCTAAAATGACTGGTATGCTACAATGCCAAGTTTGGGGCAAAATGGCCGGTTGTGTCATTTTGTTTGATTGCGCCATTTTACCAGGTTTGGGTAAATTGGCCGGTTTGCCCAAAACAGCCAAGATGCAAATAATGCCGAAGGACATAGGTTGATGCCTAGGGACCTAGACACGTGGATATCAGGTTGAGAAGATTGCTGAGCATGCATAATCTCTAATGAGTGGGCATTGTTCTGTAGGGCACGATGGTTTGCAGTGCATGCGCCGTATATACAGGTGGCAGGTCACAAAGTTGGTGGCAGGTTGCAGAGCTGCTAGTGGCAGGTGTTTATCCACACGCAACCTGCTTATTGGGTAGATTGTCTCTAGGAAAATCAAAATATATGCATGCGAGGTATGTGGTGAAAGTAGAGAAAGTGTAGAGCACAAGTGTGAGAGCTCAACGGCAGTAAAGTCCAATGAGACGATACAGTTCCAGCGGTGAAGTCAAGGAGTGTGTGAAAAGAAAAAGAGAGTGGAGTGCACTACCATTGAAAAGAATGAGAGAAGAAAAATAGAGAAATAAGAACGAAGTGAGTGTTTTCTTACTCTGGAGTTGTTTTTCCTTAGTCTGTCTCAGGTGTGTAGCGAATACTCT
Organism: Nepenthes gracilis; assembly: GCA_033239525.1. Classification (NCBI taxonomy): domain Eukaryota; kingdom Viridiplantae; phylum Streptophyta; class Magnoliopsida; order Caryophyllales; family Nepenthaceae; genus Nepenthes; species Nepenthes gracilis. The sequence continues at coordinate 10,460,235 of BSYO01000022.1, read as the reverse complement.
ATTTCGGGGATTTTATAACCATTTTTCACATAGTGGACTTGTTGTGGATTAAGTGTCCCATGATTTTTCCCTTCGATTTGTGAATGGTTTCCACGTAAAACTTGTGTGTTCCTCCTCTTTCTCCCTTTGTGTATTTGTGTGCATTTCTATTCGATCGGCCTCTTGCCCCAACAAAACTAACCACCTTATCTAATTGTTCTGAATATGCCCAAATACAATAAGAATCAATAAAAGCCATTGTCAAATGCACCAAACAATCTTTTAGGTTTTCTAGAATCGATGATAAATCATACATGCCCTTCAACGACATTCATGTGAAACCACTACACCCATCCAGCAGCCAATCAATTGCAGCTCTGACCCTTTATCAGAAAAGGACACGGGCCTTAGGTGCACATGTGATGAGAAGTTCACTCTTGGCCGTAGATGCAAATATATGCAACACAATTCTGTAATTGCAGATACAGATCAGGAATAGCATACAAAAGGGGGAAGAGCAATTATTGCAATCAGAGGATGACGATTTTGGAATTTTACTGAATGCATTAATAGCTACCTACACTAATAATAGCACTGAAATGAAAGGGCTTCTTGCAGAAAAAGCCAATAACAATCTTTCCAGACCGTGCAAGTACTCATAGCTTCCCAAACCATACTGAAGGTTATCATTCAAATGCACCAATTATGGATACAACGCCTTTATATGTGACTGTAGCTAATGGTCCTGCGAAATGAAGAAATTGGGTCTTGTCTGTAGAGTGGAAGTGGGCGGCAACCCTGAAATACTGCCAAGCCCATGAAGAACGCAGTCGTAAATTATCATGTATAGAATATTCTTTCTTGTACTTATATGAGGTCTCTGTTTTTAATCTGTTAGCAATGTTGTTACCATTTGTTAAAGTTTGTTTTGCGGATTCTTTTTTCTTTGTGTATAAAGGGTACACATACGCTGTTTACTGTATTAAGAGAAACTGATAACCAAATATAATTGAGGGCTCTTCAATTCTTGCTCTCATTTTTGTCTTATTTCGTTCTTCTATCTTGTTTTCGGAAAGCTTCTTCTCGGAGCTTCAGAAGCCCTAAAAATCTAAGAAATGGCAACGGAGTAGTTAGCAAAACCGAATGTCAGGCAGTGACTTGGAAAATGCAGGGTCAATCACTTTTGGGTGGTTTTCGACTCTCACAACATCATACCTTCGAAAGCTTGTATATGTCTTCGGTCAAAACAAATTAACAATTTGGCCATTTATTTCCGCCGACTGAGTGGCTACTGATCCAAGCAAAATTGAGGCAGTGACACAATCCAAAAACAAGAAAGCATTAGGAGCTTCCTTGGACTGAAAGGCTTGTATCGGAAATTCATCCTATATCGTAGCAGAATTAGCAAACCACTGACCAGATTGTTACAAAAGGGATCAGTTCCAGTGGGATTCTGCAACACACACGACATTTCAATTGTTAAAAACACGTGCCAGCTTTCCCCAACTTCTCTTTCCAACTTATATTAGAAACTGATGCATCATGCACGGGCATCGGAGCTGTGCTATGGCAGAATGGAAGGCCTATAGCCTTCATAAGAAATCCATTTTGGGAAGAAAGCAAGGGAGACATCATCTCCAGCATAACCCCTTTTATAAAATTGAGAAGACCATGAGAGACTTGAACATCTGACTACTGGAGCAGTAGCTTAGCACAGCTTTGCAACACTTCTCAGCTTACCAAATTTGTTGGGATTTTAGTATACAATCCAGTACAATAATGGCGTGGACAATATTGTAGCAGTTGCATAGTCAAGGAGAGATGCATCCTATGAATGTTTTGCCATTAACAAGCACTGTTACAACAGGTTGCCTACAATTATCATGGAGATTCCTAGGCATCACAACTACTTCCAGCCTCCTCTGATTATTGATGCCGACACTCGTACTCACTCCATCAGGGCCTCGTATCAAATATAAGGACAGGCTTTATATTCGTTCCCAATGGCAAATAAGAGTCGGACACATCAAAATTTTGGAACATTTAATCGTTTGTAAATTAGTATTAAACTTATGTTCATCGATCTTACTATACTAAAATAGCGTTAGAGTAAAAAATCACCCTTCTTAGAACTTAAGTGCCCCAAAGAGCAATGCTTAATATTTGTTAGATGATAAGTCAGTTAATTAAATTAATATGAATTGGCCGGTATTATTTTTATAAAAAAAAAGGAAAAGAAATATAGTCTCTATAATAGAGAAAGCACCCTCACCTTGGAATTACTTTTTAAGAGATTAATATTTTTCATATAAATGTGGAATATTCGACCAAAATAGAATCGAAGTTCTATTCTGATCATGCAAATTTTTTGTTCGAAACAATATTATTACCTATGTTTTAATAGTGAGTTTGGCAAGACTAAGATATGAATATTTATGATCTGTTTAATAGAAATATTTTGTGAAAAGTTAATTTTTTATACTGTAAGTGATATGAACAATCAATCCAACTTCAGTTTCGCGATAATTAACTTGTAAAAAGAGATTCAAAACCTAGTCAATTAAAAAATCTTCTCCCAAAATATTATATCCAAACCTAGTTTTCTTATTCTCTATTTTTGTCCTTTTTTTTTAACTCATTTGTTAAGAACTCATCGTTGGTTTAAGCGGTGAAAGCTTAATATGAAAAGTTAGCCTTAATTTTTTTTAGCTCCTGTGATGTGTGAAATTTAAATTAAAAGGTTTTAAAATCCATTTCAAAATCTTCTGGGTTAAAATTTAAATTTTAAATATGTATCAAAGTTGATATTTAAATTGTAATTTAATATTTTAATTTGTGGTGCAATGGAAATAGTATAATTTAAATTTTAGCATATATTATATTTCAAATGGTTTAGAAATAGAATTATAATGTTAAGATGTATATTTTCATATTATTCATACGTGCGGCTCTATAAAATTTAAAAAGAACAAAATTGGAAGAATATGTCAAATGGATATGCTATTGGCCATTCCTAATCATGGATATTTAATAATATTTATTATTTAATAAATATAAATATTATAAAAAATTTGACATTTAATTATTTTTAAATAATAATTATTATATTTTATTTCAATACTTGGAAAGAGAATATTCTCGGCGCCCTCGCGATGCCCTGTGTTGCATGCTAGGTTAGGTGTACCTGGCCTTCTGGAATACGACCTTCCCCCGGCTCTTACATCACATGATCAGTTGCCGAGTTTTGATTGAGAGGCAGGTCTCACAGCAGCAGGGAAAAGGACAGAAGGAGAAGGGAGAGAGAAAGAGAGATGGGGAGTCCGGAGTTTTCATGGAAGTTGGCGGATCACCCTAAGCTTCCGAAAGGGAAGACTATAGCGGTGGTGGTGTTAGATGGTTGGGGCGAGGCTACTCCCGATGACTTTAACTGCATCCACAAAGCGGATACTCCTACAATGGATTCCCTCAAGCAGGTATCTCTTCTATTCTTCTTTACTTCTTCTTTCTCTCAATAAAGATCTTTCCTTTTTCCTTACTACTATCTGCTTTGATACCATTTTATGGTCTTTGTTTTGGATCTGCGACTTGACTGGATTTACTATTACCGTTATGCTTTGCAATTACAGATCGATTTTTTTTTTATTGAGTTATTAGATCGTTTAATTGTAGATTTGTGATGCCATTTTCACTGGGACTTGTTTTGGATCTAAATTTATCGGATCAATTATTCTGGATGCCTTATGTAAATACTAAGATCTATTGCACAATTGTTGTTTGGGAGGTTTGTTACTGAATAAATTTCCTGTATTTGTTTTGCATGTGTATTGCTATGCAATCTGTTATTTTGGCTGTCTTAAGCGAATACCATGATCAATGTATCTAGTCACAAAAGTTTTCAATTTGTGATCTGTTTGGAGTTGAAGATGCTTTCTCAATGTTTTGTCAGCAGAGATTTGCTTGGTTTGATTGTTGCAGAGACTGAGATTACTCGATGAGTTGCATTAGCTGAAATACATGGTTCTAGAGGTTAAGATTAAAATTCCCCGGAAAGAAAAATAATTTCAGTTTTTGGAACTATTTCATTTTGAAATTATAGTTCTAATAGTAATAGTGTCAGTTTACCTCCCTAAAGTGTGGATTCAGCTGTATCTCTTAGTTGACTTAAAGAGTCAAAGTAGATGAAGGGAAGAGTGAGGAAACGGAAAGACTCCTAGACCTCATCAATTGTAGCTAGGCTACGCCTTTCTTCCAAATTCGAGGAAACAGAAGCCTTATATTACTAAAAATGATATACAAAAGTAAATCTTTTCAGACATAGAACCGCCTTATCACCAGGTTAAAGAAGAATGCAAAGAATCCCAATTCACGTTCATCATTGAGTGATGATAATTTTTCATAACATTGTTGTGTTTGTGTTGGTATTTGTGATCATGACTTTGACCTGTTACCATTATTTACCTTCCTCTGCTATATACTCTGAAACTTTGACTTAGCAATATAGATGGAAATATCAACCAATATGATACATATTAGTTAATATGTATTGATATCGGGAACCCTAATATTGATACTTTCCTACACTGTGACAATATCTCATAGTCGATATATTAGTTAATACGGCCTTATTAGTTACGACTTTTGAAAAGTTTTTTTCCGTTCAAAATAGCCAACATCGATATGTGTTATTCAATATGTCCAATACTGATATGACTGTGACCAATACTAATATTAATGCCAATATTTTCATCTATTCAGCATTATTATGTGTACCTCGTATCGGCACGGGACAACACAACACACAATATATGAAGGACCTGGGATGTAAACATTTGACATGGCAATCTCAATCAGAAGAGCACATTAAGAATAGATCAAAAAAAATCTGAGCCCTAATTAAAGATGACGCACATCGAATCCCAAGTTAGACATACATTTACATGTTGTAATCATAGATTGAAATATCATATCAGTATTGGTATCGGTCGCTGTTATATTAGTATTGGTTATATTAGACAATACATACGATATTGAACATCTCGAATGTTAAATTTTTCCTCGTGACTATATCAAAATTGAGTTATATACTAAAATTTGATAATATTTAATCTTATTTTATAAATTATACATATTGCAATTTTTTTTATCGAGAAATGTTAGTATTAGGAGGATTCATACTAGTATACCTTGGCAGATATACTATTCCATGGTTGTAACAGCTGCAGATTGTTGAGGAGCAGTAGCAAGTTGCCCCGATCATTGAATGAGAGGGATCTGATGTGTGAAAGATGAGTCGATGAAAGAAATGATGATAGAGTGACAGCACATTGATGACTCATTGACTTTTTTTTTTTTCTTGTTTGGGCATATGATTGCTGCTGATTTGATGAAGGGATTGCCTATGAGGCAATATTTGAGCAGATCAAGAGTGAAACCAAGATGAAGAGAATGACAATACCCTGACATGATCGTCTCACTCTCGGGCCTAATGGCCCTAAACCCATGTGATTAAACGGTCCAGCAAAAAGTTCATGAATTTTGGGTCTTTCTTTCCCATGAGGAACGACTTTGGTCCTATATAGTTAGAAGGCTTATTTTGATATCCCAAGTCAAAACTAATTTTTGTATTATTTTCGTTTAACTAGGAGTTGAAATTAAGCAACTCATTATGTTAATAGTAAATCTTAAGTCTAGTCTCTTAGACCTAATTTACGTAAACCATGTTTGCTTGCCTGTATTCAATTTGTGGATCCTTGTCAACCATGTCTATTGCCCATAATGTCAAGAAAAGGACAATTTATAAGCCGTTCAGCACCCATGTCCGAGTTTGAGCAACACAGGTTCTTCCTGGATCTCTTGATCTCTCTCTGCCCCCTATCTTACTGCCATCCCCATGAAAGTGTAGTCGATTTCAGATCCAGCATAGAAATCAGTGGGCATTAATATAAATGTGATATTAGCACCATTATCGACATTCCTGTTTGCAATTTTAGTAAAAATTGTTTGAAGCAAGTGTAGCGTTGTTTCCTTGCATGAAATGTGTAAATAACTTCGTCTTATTCTTCTTAAGGGTGCCCCTGAGAGATGGAGGTTGATCAAGGCTCATGGTACAGCAGTGGGGCTTCCAACTGAAGATGATATGGGCAATAGTGAAGTAGGTCATAATGCTCTGGGTGCTGGACGAATATATGCTCAAGGGTAATATATTCATTGATATCTGTTCTTTCTTCACAAATGAGTAGAGTCTTTCGATGACCAGTAATTGTTGGAATATGTTTGTTGTTTGAAACTAGACTGTTGTGATGGCTGATTCTCCAGAGATTATATCTCGAGCTTTGGTCATTCACGGTGGTATTATGGTGTTGAAATGTATCTATGCACCTGTAATCCTCAAATTTCATGTGTCTATATTCGAGTTTTGTTTGTCTTATGCTGTGTATTTTAGTGATTGAAGGATGACCACTATTTCTGATTGTTAATTTCAAAATGTTTTAGAACATATAGGAGCTAGTGGCCATAGGTCGCTAATCTTGTAAGGCTTTTTGGGTCAGCTTGACTAACTCTCAAGTGGGGACATACTCTGTTTTTAATGCAGTGCGAAACTTGTTGACCTTGCTCTTGCTTCTGGCAAGATTTATGAAGGTGAAGGTTTTAAATACATCCAGCAAAGCTTTCAGAATGGTACACTGCACCTCATTGGCTTATTGAGTGATGGGGGTGTCCATTCTCGGCTTGATCAACTACAGGTACATATCTTGCTGAAGTCTCTCTTGTAATCTGCCCCTGGTGTATAGATGGTTTGACATTAATGACTATGATGAGTATCTATTCTCAGTTATTGCTCAAAGGATGTGCGGATCATGGTGCAAAAAGAATCCGTGTTCATATCTTGACTGATGGCCGTGATGTTTTGGATGGTTCAAGTGTGGGTTTTGTTGAAACTCTTGAGAATGACCTTGCAAAATTGCGTGAGAGAGGTATTGATGCTCAGATAGCATCTGGTGGTGGTCGCATGTATGTGACAATGGATCGGTATGAGGTGAGTTTCTCAACTACATCTGCTATCTCATATATATTGAGCAACACTGATAGTTTGTAGATGATACATTACAAATTTCTTGTTATTAAATTGTACATTTTGTTGTTGCTTTTCTTTAGAATGACTGGGAGGTTGTTAAACGGGGATGGGATGCCCAAGTTCTTGGTGAAGCTCCACACAAGTTTACAAGTGCTTTAGAAGCTGTCAAGAAACTGAGGGCAGAACCAAAGTCTAATGACCAGTACTTGCCACCATTTGTTATTGTTGATGAGAATGGGAAGCCTGTGGGTCCAGTCGTGGATGGGGATGCTGTTGTGACAATTAACTTTCGAGCAGATCGTATGGTTATGCTTGCCAAAGCACTTGAGTATGAAGATTTTGACAAATTTGATAGAGTGCGATTCCCAAAAATTCACTATGCTGGAATGCTCCAATATGATGGTGAACTGAAGCTTCCAAGTCACTACCTTGTTTCTCCTCCAGAAATCGATAGAACATCTGGAGAATATTTGGTGCATAACGGGATTCGTACGTTTGCTTGCAGGTGAGTTCTGCTGCTTCTGAGTAGTATCTTTGGTTATTAGTTACTGAAATGAGCTATTTTCCTGTGCCAAACTGCTGTTATTGCATGTCTTCTTTAATGTTTTGTTGTATGTGCAATTTCCACGTTGTGATTGGATACTGCAGTTTGGATGAGGTTGAGATGTCAGCATAGATTGCTGTGAGGATCAATATAATTGGATTACTTACCAAATCGAGTGGCATACCTGTGACATAATTTATATTCAGACTTTCTGAGACAGACCTCAGCCTCTGCAAGAATCATTCATGTTCTTTGATCAGGCTTTCTGTAGTTCTCTGCTTCTTACAGTCAGAGGTTGTGGCCTATGGATTTTGAATCATGGAAAAAAGTCTGCAGAATGGAGATAAGGTTGCTAAAATATGTCCCAACCCATATCTTACAATGTTGGAGCCTTCTGCATTGGGCTGACACAACGTAATGTATGGATTAAAGAGATTGTGATTTGCTGATTAAATCTGCATACAATCAATTTTGAGAATTGTCGAAATGAAAGATGAAATTATGTGGTACAAGGGCTGCGGCAGTAATATATACTTAAGATTTGAGGCCGTTGCAGTGTTAGAAAGTTTGGGTTAGGGGAATGTTGGGGTTAGGGTTAGGGTCTAGACCAGTATTGTTAATGGCGCATAAACACACATAAAGGTGCAAAAGGTCCTTGGACCTAGATAGAAGGCTTAAGCTTGATAGATGTGAGAAGTCCATTTATGAGATATATATAATTGATACTCTTGTAATAAATTCAAATTGTTAAAGCTAATAATATAATAGATAAACAAAATATATTTATAACAACAATCAAAAATTCATAATTTAACTGACAATATAAAAGATGATAATTAATAAGTATAGCTCTCTACAAATATACTGGAACAATAAAATTGATCAGTAAACTTAAAATATTGTTCTCAAAATCCTCATAGTATATACTAATCTTTATCATTATCATTAAATAAAAGCTCATATATTCTTCTTTCTTAGCTTGTAGGCTTGAATTACCTGTTTATTTTTACATGTTTTCCAAAGTTGAAATCTTTATCATTTACAAACTTTAATACAGTTGTTTTAGAGATACTTAAACGTTTAAGATTTACACTATTTCTAAATTTAGTATTATGTATAACTTTATTTATTCTAATAATCTCAACTACAAAACCCTTTAGTTAAAAATTATCCTCAAATGCAAATGTATTATCCTTATTATGATCTCCATCCATTGTTTTAATCAACTCTTTAGTAATTTAGTCAATTTCAATTTCATTAACTCTAAATTAGTATTATAAGTAACAATTAAATATAATATCTATTTTAAAAAGAAACAATTAATTTTTATTGAAGAAAACTAGTAGGCGCTCAAGATGCACACCTTGAGCCTCAAGAAAAGGCACGTGTCTGTTGGAATGAGCCTTATCAGGTATTTAGAGGCACCAAGATCTGAGCCTCGAGCCTCAGCGCACTTAGGCGGACATGAGGTGTGCCTTTGACAACATTCATTTATATGTGGAATGCAAGGTTTATATTAACCATAGGGCCAACGAATAAGACTGATGAGCGGTAGTGGAAGCAACATTACATTTGGAAGAGGGTAAGATAGGGAAAATATAAGCCATGGAGTCTAGGTTGGGTTTTCTAGGGGTATTTGTCGCACCTTAAGAATTTCCCAAATATTCATTTTGAGACTGCTAAAAACTTTCCATGATCAATCACTTTTTAGACTAGTGTTGTTAAAGGTGCATAAACTCACATACTGGTGCAAAGGTCCTTGGGACCTAGGCAAAAGGTGTAGGCTTGATGGAAGTGAGACACCCATTTCTAATTTATGTATAATTGATAATTATACTCATTATAATTTTCATTCATTGTTCTAATCTGTCATTCATTACTTTATTCAATCCTAATTTTACAAATATTAGGATAGTATTATAAGTAATAGTTAAATATAATGGCTAATTTTAAAAGAAACAACTAATTTTTTTGGGGGAAAAAAAACTATTAAGGCGTTCAAGGCGCATGCCTTGAGTCTAACCTCATCTAGGTATGTCAAGATGTCAAGGTTTGAGCCCCAATCTTTGCCCTAGGAGGACATGAGGCGCACCTTTAACAACATTGGTCTAGACATGGAATGCAAGGTTTGGATTAACCTAGGGGCCAACGAGTAAAACTGATGAACTGTAGTGGAAACAACAGCATTACATTTGGAAGAGGATAAGATAGAGGAAATATAACCCATAGAGTCTAGGTAGGGTTTTCTAGGGGTGTTTATCACACCTAAGAATTTCCCAACTATTTCACTGCAAGATTGATTGTTAGAAACATTCAATGATCGATCACTTTCTGAAATAGCATGCATAAATGGCTACATTGATAAGTTACTAAATGACTTATAAGTGGGTAAGTTTTGATGCAACAGTAAGGTTACTTCATTGCATTTAGAGGTAGCCATTCAAACAACAAAATAACCTCTATGTAATGCAGGGGCAAGATTGTGTAGATAATCTCGGGCTCCATGATGTGTGAACCTCTTGCATTAAATCACCATTTAATTCACTGGCTGATTATATTCCAAAAGAAAATGACTGGGCTGCCAACTAGAAGCTATAATGCCGTCAACCAGTAAGTTAATAACCCTATAATGCCGGGCAACTCCACTATATAATAGGTTGGCAACTTATGTAGTAGATAATAGTTGGTGAAGAGTGATGATTTATTCCAAAATACTATTGTGTCAGGAAAGTGTGGAAATTGCACCCTCATTCCCATCATACTGACATCAAGGCCATAAATTATGAACCCTATGCAGCAAAATGCTGAGACTAATACTGAAGTTTTCTTGAGAAGTAAGAAAGCGTAAATAAAAGAAATCTAGTTATGTGGAAAATTGTCTACCAACAGTTCCCCATTTGATGTTGATGCTGGAATTAGCTTTTTTTTGGTTTATATATGTATATATTCTGTGCTAATGAACTCCTCTAATTAAGATAGCTTGAGTTGTTTTGGAGTTATTCTGAGATCTGCATTGCCTGCCTATTATTGCATTGTATGGGACTACTTTAGATAAGGCTGCCTACAATTGTTTTTGTGGGTTTATAGTTACAAGGGCTTCAAGAATTGATAATCTTAGGGCAGAAATTAGGTGATTGAAAAGGTTTCTTGTCAACCCTAAATCCATGAACAGTTCATGTGCTTAGCTCAGTGGACCATGCACTGAAACTCGTTCGGAAGTGACTCTAGAGTTACCCATTTCATCTGTCTGCTGGGTTGAGTAAATTCTTTTTCCAACCTACTAAAGCAAAATTGTCATGTAGGTAAATCTTTTTTTTAAAAAAAAAAATTGTAATTTCATTCTTATGGTGCAGTGAAACTGTCAAATTCGGTCATGTTACTTTCTTCTGGAATGGTAATCGCTCTGGGTATTTTAACCCTGAAAAGGAAGAATATGTGGAAATCCCTAGTGATATTGGGATCACCTTCAATGTTAAACCCAAAATGAAGGCCATAGAGATTGCTGAGAAAGCAAAGGATGCTATCCTCAGTGGAAAGTTCCACCAGGTAATGTGCTGTCTTTTGTGAACTGTCTCATGAATAGAGTTCAAGATGAAAATTGTAATTGACTGTTGTGCTGTTGAAAATATTGGTTTAGGTACGTGTGAACCTCCCCAACGGAGATATGGTGGGCCATACTGGTGACATTGAGGCCACCGTTGTTGCTTGCAAAGCTGCTGATGAAGCTGTCAAGGTACTGCTCTCTGAAGTTGCTTATACAATTTCATGGTTGATAACTTTCATCTTAATGTGTGTATTTATTTGGAAAAGAAAAAAGAAACGAAAAGGTTAAAGAATGGGGCTGCATGTTCATTATAAAGATGAAAAGAGGGAGAACCAATTTCTTTTGTTTCTCCAGAATTCGGTGAAAAAATATTTGGTTCGTGGGATACTGTGACCAAATGCATTTCTTGAGACTACTGGGGGAGAAATGACAAGAAACGAAGGAGGAAGAAATTTTGTGCAATTTCTGTTTGGGCATCTCAGTGGTATTCTTTCATGAAAGAAATGAAATTCTTTCTGGATGGATGCTATTAGAATTTCCAAAGAAAGTATGTTTAAATTCAATATTATCCGGAAAGACAGTATAAACTTGCTGTTGACTGTTAATATGAGTTGGAAATCATTAACTGTTAATTTCATTCTAGTTGACTGTAGTTTGCAGATGATATGATCTTTTCGTACTCTGCCCCCTATTGTATTCCTTTTTCTATCATGTGATTGACATGTTAATGCAGAGCTCTGTTGGAGTTCCAATTTATTGGTTAATTATGAATCCACTGAGTTGATTTTATGATGTTTTAGATCATTATTGATGCCATTGAGCAAGCTGGTGGTGTATATGTTATCACTGCTGATCATGGAAATGCTGAAGATATGGTGAAAAGGGACAAGAAAGGGAAGCCTCTTCTTGACAAGAACGGCAAAATTCAAATACTCACTTCCCATACGTTGCAACCGGTGAGTTCTGTTAGCTAATACTCTTCTTGTACTTTGCAACCGTAAGTTCTGTTAGCTTTTCATTTCCATGAGAACCCTTGAAATTATTTAAATTGTGGAACGAGCATAATTTTTCCTCTGTTATTTTCCTGCAATATTCCTGTGTCTTTTGCAGATTTTGCTTATTGAAAAGCACTATTGTGAATGACCATATTATAATGTTGTCGTACTGATGGGTCTCCCCTGCCTTCTTGCATCAGAGAAGAGTGTGGAGGAAAGTGGGAAAAGCCCATCTTATCTGAACACGTGAGAATTGTCTTGAAAATTATACCCTAAATACGTGCACCACTAATCAGTTTTCTGGATTGAATGTAATTGGGAGTACTGATTTAAAAAAAGAAAAATTGGTTGATGAAATTTTGCAGCCTTGTCCCCATTCCTACATGGACTCACGTATATGGGTTGGTAAATCAGATGTTTTTGCTGTCGAGTGACGTGATATATTTGGCAGCTTATTCTTTTTTATCCATAAAACTTAAAGAATCACCATCAAAGTTAATTGTCGTTTCAGGTTAATCAGTGTAGCCTTGGTTGCCAACCATACCTCACTTTTCAGCTGTCCAATTTTTTGTTTCTTTGTTACTTTCTTCCTCCATTTTCTGTTGTGTATGAAATGCATATAAATCCTCTTAATCTATCCATTTCCTTTCATATGTACTGCTTGATCATAACTAATTTTAAGTTGATTATCATGCTTGTCGAGTTGTGATCAAGTAGTTGGATGTTCTTGTGCAGGTGCCCATTGCCATCGGAGGTCCAGGTCTAGCACCTGGCGTCAGATTCCGCAAAGATCTGTCCACCCCTGGCCTTGCCAATGTGGCTGCCACTGTCATGAACCTTCATGGATTTGAAGCTCCAAGTGACTACGAGCCAACTCTTATTGAGGTTCTCGATGTCTAGGTCAATAGTGAGACTGGCTTTTGCTCACTGGCTATTTCACATTTTAAAGTTTCTCTTAAATTTTGGAGGATTCAAACATGCAGTTCCAAACCCTTACGCTGTTTGGAAACGGTTTTGAGTTGAGGATAACTCAGGGATTTGTTTTCTGGTGCAGCGGATTCACACTTGCCAACGCCTGCTGGAGAATGGCAGGATTAATGTTTGAAACATATTTTAATAATATGTGCATTGAGAGAGCTGCTTATATCCATTATGTTGCTCATTCTATTTTTGTTATTGACTAGTTTCTCTCCTTGTTGCAAGCAGTTGTGCCCTTGTCATCTTAATGCTTTTTTTTTCCTGGGTTAAAGTAAGTTTAATGCTTCTTGGTAACAAATGGGGCCCTAATCCAATCCTTGCTATGTGAGGGTGTTTTCTCTCGTCCATTTAATAAAGACACAGCCTTGATATAGTTGGTACTCTTGTCAGTGTGGAAAGGCAGGACGTAACTGCAGTGAAAATGGCGATAACTACTTGAGGCGACTGACTGAATCTGCATCATGAGATTAATGTGTATTTTGTGTATGTAGTTTGGTTTAAATTGTTCCATGATTCATGCAGGAATGTTTATGGATCAAAACTTGATTCAAAGCTTAGCTAAATTCAGAGATTTCGAGTCATGGAGTTGATGGATCGACGTGAGGATCGACGGTTGATGGAAAGCCGTCAGCTTAGCAATTTTGAAAGCCACTGGCGGCGGCCTTACTGCAACGCATGGAACCAGGTTTTCCCTCTTTAATTATGACTGTCAATTTTTAATTATAAAGGTGGTATGCGGCAACTAAATTTTTTTAATGGACAAGTTGTGAGAATAACAAAATTAAAATAAATATAAAATACTGTTATTTAATTAAAAATAAATAATTATGATTTGAATAAGGAGAGTGGAAAGCGCTCACCAAACTCCATAATGATATCATCAAAATCACTGGTTACATATCCACTGAAACAGCTTCACTATTATTGTGCCCATTGACAATTCAAGAAGATTCGTATCAGCACAGACCAACAAGGGAAAATCCAATAGTGCAGCTCAAGGATTTTAACAATCAAGTTTTAGCCATAATTTGAATAATTCAAACTAGTTGGCCAGATCGCCAAGTGATTGAGATTCCAGAACTGGACTATATTTCTTAAAGTGAGTAATACCGAATCAAAGGAGCTCGTTAAAGGATGTTAAGTTACTTCTATAAGCAGCTAGGTCCCTACAATTCTCTAATATTCTTTGTCGGAGCCAATAACCCATCGGAAATGCACGATCCATTCATTCCCATGTGGGGAAACCCCATCTTGATCCATAAATCAGAATGTGTATGGGCCAATTGACCTAAACGACCAGTAACCAACCACACTTTCAGGTTGTGGCCTACAACCTTAATATGGAAAAACTGTTATAAATTAGCATTTGTGCCTTTATAAGTATAAAATTTTCTAATACAAGAAGTGAATCAGAATCTTATGAAAAGATCCAGAAAGGTAATCATCTTTATCTATGCAACCAAACAATCCCTCAAAGTATTTGGTCACTAGTTGATTACTATAATTTCTAAGGTTTAATTTTGTAGCACTCAACCTGCTGACTAGAGGTTTGAACTTATCCTCTAGCATACCTAATCCTCTCTACAAAATTTCTTTCAAAGTTTAGCCCTCCAATTCTCTACCCTCTCTTATCTTCTAATTTATTTATTAGGTATCGCTATTAATTTAAGTATCAAAAGATAACTCAGGGCTAGTTCTAAATCCAATGAAGCTCTTGTTTTGGTGCGTAATGTAAGATCCAGTTCCAAAAATCTAAAAGCTCATTTAAAAATCTTTCAAACTAGAATCTATATCTAAGGTAATGAGTTAAACTTTTTCTTGCATAATCTCACATTTGCAAAGATTCACTAACAAATAACCATGGTGAACACTAAAGATCATAGCCGATTAAGTCAAGTCTCTTATGGCATTTCCTCTGAAAATATCTCTCCTAATAATGAAAGCCAATTGAGCTCTCATTCATCAGTAGTATCAGAACGAGAATAGGTGTCACATAACCGCAATACATGCCTCGGATGCTAAAGTCTCTATAAAACAGATTTAGGGACCAGCCTTATCAAACCGAAGCTCTCCTCCCTCAAGCTTCAACTTTAAGACAAAGTCGAAGAGCCAAAAAACTGCATCCAAGAAAATGTGAACCAGGCCCAAGTCATCAATATGAGGTGCAGTACCAGCCTATCTTCTCACACCTTGAAGGTTATCTGAACTTTGGAGATGGAGGAAACCCCGACAGAGTGAAATCCCCTTACACTTGGGATTTTGAAATCCCCTTACATCTACTAACTATTTGGAACTAAACTTTCTCAACATATAGAATAGTTTCCACAGTTGAGTTGGAAGAAAGAATTAAAAGAATAGAAAAATAGGTGTTTTCCAGTGGAAACTTCCAACCACATGGCTGAAATGGTTTGTATTCCATTGACCTCTGACAGATGGAGGCACAATCTCTCCCAAAAAAAATTAAAATGCCTACTTTGAAACAGTACAATAAATGCTAATCCCCTGTGAGATGCCACACCTTACTTGGCTTTCAAAACTTGGGAGATACTGTCATATGTCATTGTTTTCATTTAAAATTAAAGGGAGATACTAGAATTTAATTTTACAGGTTAGCATAAAATTCCATTGGGATATCTCAAGGGCATGCCAATAAGTTTGTATCCCACTTTTTGTCCAACCAAGGGGAAGAGAAAAAATCATGGCAACTTATCAGGGTCAAGCAGGCTCCTATTTAGAGCCTCAAGTGCTTCCTTGGGACACTTCAATGTAGAAGCCCAGAGCATTTCAAAGTTCATTAATGAGGTAATATTGAATGCTTTTATGGTGATTATTCTACCTAGTAATTTATTCATGTAACTGATCGAACAAAACTCTAAGATCTTCTTAGAGGCAAAGCCAGTTATAGCGGCATATATTGCGGTGGATGAAGCTAATGACGTGAAGTGGCCCGACTATTTCGACAATCTTGGGGAGGAAAGCGAAGGGACAATAGCAACCCAACTCATAACTTCCCAAAGTATGCCAAACGTTTAAGTCATTGTAGTTCACATGCTTTACCGATACCTAAAAAAGTGTCTTGATGTAGATCTAGAAAACAAATTTCTAAAGTGATGCAAGCCAATGAAGAACCTAAAGAGAGGAGATCAATGAAAATACTTTTATTGCCCTTGATCTCTAGATCATAGTATAAAGGATTATAGGACCTTGTAGAAGGTGATTGGAGCCATGATCTAAAGAGAGCACCTCAAAAAATACTTATAGAACCCTAATGCTACCCAGAATTAGGACCACTATTGTAAAGAACCACCTGAGCAACCACGCAAACGGGTAGTAGATGGGTCATTAGTATGGTGTCAATGAAACTTGTGGGGGGCCACGACGCAAGAGCAGCTAAATAAAGCCTCCCCTAGCAAAATGTAGAAAATGAGGGATAGAAAAAAAAAACCATTATCTTTAATGACAATAATATAACTCATATGATTCCCCTTAATTCTAACCATCATAATGTATTAGTATTTGTTTAGATGGGGTCTAGGACTATAAGAAGAAACAAATATTTCTTGATATTGGGAGCTTAAGGAACATTATCTAATTTGATGCATTCGTAAGTCTAAAGATAAAATGCTATTAAATGGACCTATCAAATAGACCATTATATAGCTTAAACAATGAGCTCAGCCAAGTAAAAAGAGTTATAAAACTCATAGTCATATTAGGAACATGTCCTTGAACCTCTTCCCACTACCTGACTTTTCTGGTAGTTGATCTTCCAATAGTTTATAATGCCATATTCGGTTGGCCATATTTGGTGTAGTAACCACTATCCCACACCTAAAAATAAAGTTCAAAACAAAGTGTGGGATTGGAAGGGTGGATAAAAATATTTCAAAATAAACCGAGAATTAGCTTTATAATCTTTTAGAATAAGACGGTGAATCAACTCCAACAAGATTTGCATGTGACTTCATACCTAATGCAATGAATATTGAATCACCAACGCGGAGAAGATATTTGATGGATATTGGAATCAACTCTCTTTAGCATCAAGAAATGATTCATTTTGTTCGACATTGATGCCACAATATTTATAATATGTCTATCTAGTTTTCTAAATAGGGTCACTAATATAGTTCTTTAATTTTTAGTCTTTCATCTTTTCAAGGCTATTTTTGTTTATTGATTTATTTCTGGCTTTTGAATCATTTTGATCTTTTTTCCTATTTTCAAGACATTGAAATTAAACATTGTTTTTTTTTTTTTATTAGTGCTTTAGGAATTTGATAGTTTACTTGTATGTGAAAGAAATTTGATTTCAACCGAAAATTTACGAAGAATTCGAAGTTCAGTTAGATTTTTTAATTTCTTGGTTTATCATCTATTATTATTGTAATTAACAAAATTAGTCTGGCTATTTTCATCATAATTCACAAGCAAAAATATCCAACTGCCTTATTTGAGAAGGTAATATTATGGGATTTTATGTTTAGCATTTTTATTCTTCTACTCTCATATACTAATTAACCTTCTGGATATGTTATGGTGATGCAAAGTTTAAAAATCTTCCAAGACTCATTTTATGTTCCAGTATAAGCGAGTCATGGAAGACAAAGGATGGTGGAAGAAGATCCAAGTAAGTTCTTATTTCTATTTCGAAGCCAATAATTACTAATTGTGTTGATGCCTAGCAATGTCTAAATGTTGCATTTTTCAACTTTCTGTTCTAGATTCTCAAAACCAAACCTTAAACATTGCTTCAACAATCGTGTTAAGGTGTTGCTAGAACTACCTTTAACTTTTGATCTTTAACACTGCCACAACTTCCAAGGAGAAAGGTTTGTTGTCATTTTCATTTGAAGTCTTATATCCTAATTTTGATTTTAGTTCATGTTTAAGATTTATGTGAGGAAATGAGTACCCCTGGTATTGTAGTGATAGAAATGATGAACAAGTTTTGGTCAATCTCCAAAGAGTTATCACTGTTAATGGAAATATCAACTGATACGATACGTATTTGTCAATATGTATTGTTATCAAGGCATCCTGATGTTGATATTTAAAATATCAGTTGATACGATACGTATTTGTCAATATGTATTATTATCAAGGCATCCTGATGCTAATATTTAAAATATTAGTAGATACAGTCCTAATAATTTACGATTTTTTAAAAAAAAAATTCGTTCAATATAACTAATACTGATATGTCTAATATTAATATTGATACTTATATTTTTATCCATGGTTATCATTATCTTAAAACTCTATTTCACAATTTTTTGACAATGCTGCTTTGGTGCTTCTATTTGTTTATCTCTTATGTAATTTGCCACGGCCTAGATCCTACACTTTTGTTTGTTCTAATTTGAAGATGTTATATTATTTATGGAAAAAACCCCATTTGACATTGACAAGGTTCATATGACTTGAATTAGACAATGCAGAATCAGTTCATTGAATCTATGTCATATCTATGGCCAATCATTAGAGATTTTAGGTAAAAGAAGCAGTCATTTGATTGCTAGGGGCATATCTTCAATCATTTCACCATAATTGAGTTTCAAGGTAAAAAAAAAAAGGCTTAATTTCTTCATTCTCCCGCCCTTTGTGGTGATAATGGGTTTGCCTTGTACTCCTTGGCTTTGGCATAATTGTTAGAGACATTTGTCTAATTCGCATATTCCGTGACCACATGTATTATTGTATCGATGTCGGGTTGTGAATTGTCGAGTTACAGTCTGTTCCGTCCTCCAGTCGCTCGAGCCCGTCCAAATCCTCCACGCCCTCCGTCCGCTCGCTAGCCGCTCGACCCTAAAAAACATAATGGTCCCCGCTCGCCGTGCACTCGATACCCGCTTGAGCCCAAAAACCAGAATGGATCCCGCTCGCTGAGCCCTCGATACCCGCTCGAACGCACGTAGGGTTTCTCTGGAAACCCTCCGTGCGCCCGCCGCGCACTCGAGCTACGCTCGAGCGCCGATGCAACGAGCAAATTTTTAAATGAAAATTTTGAGCCATCTATAAATACTAGGTTTATATTTTTGGTACCCTAATGACTATTGACAAAATATTTTCGTGCCTCCTTTGAGAAGAAAGCTACTTATGCTCAATTGTTGTTGCTCCTCTTGAGAAAACCTAAAGTTACAATATTGCTTTTCATGTTCAAATAAATTTTCTCATCAACTTACTTCAACCATTGAAACACTGCCTTCTACCTTCGTTGGAGACGGTTCGTGAAGAAGAAGACTCAATCGTGATCTACAATTCAAGTGGTTCGATGGAAGATTGACGTAAAGACCGGAAGGTGTCCGGTTCCGTTGCCGCGGGTAAATCCAAGGAGTTCCTTGGTAGGGATCACAAGTCGGGAGTAAGTCGGCTAGGTTAGTGCGTCGTTACCACCTGGGCTGTAAGTTGATTTTCATAGTGCATTGCTTCCCTAGCCGTTGAAACCCGGAGGATTTTTCTCGATTACCGTGGGTATCGAGTTTTTTCTTCGTCACCAAAAATCGTGTCTTTATATTATTGCTTACGTATTTTGTTTACTGTGCATGATTGTTAGTATCATTGGTATCTAGTACTAAATATCCTTTACGTGTATTGGATATTTATTATTATACACTACTTCCGCTATATTTTATCGAGGTCGAAACTTGAATGTATCTCGTTAGCACAAAAAGTGCTTTCTCAATAATGATAACCACTAGAAACCTCATCCTTCTTAAATACTTCCTATTCAAGAAATTGATGGCATGCTTATTTAAGTAAAAAAAAAAAAAAGAAGAATGAATATTATAAAAAATTTGTATTTATTTTATTTTTTTCTTTTTTCCGTGCAAACATATTTTCTATAATTTTTCAAATGTAGCAAAATTTTAGGACTACTTGAAACAACAAAATGCAGATGTAGGGATATTCTGTATCACCAAAAGAAAAATTACTATACATCAAGAATTTTATTTTCTCATTAGATGAAAGGATTCAAGTAGCAATAGCTAGTATAGTGGATCTTCATGTTAAGTATGACTATCTATCATACATCATTGGCTCCTTTGTATTCTAATTTTAGATAATGTGGTTTTAACATTTACTCTTCTAATTGTATCCTTTTAAGTTTTATTCAAATCAATACCTAACCATGACCATCAGGTTCTTGTGAACATAAAGCATAGTTTTCTTCATTCGCTCACATAGAACCTTGATTGTTTTCATAGTCAATGAATCATTGCAAGCTTATTTCAAACGTTTAGAATTATTTTGTTTTAATCAAAGCCGGAATTAAGGAAGAGAAAGGGGGAAGATAGCTCAAAGAAAATCTCCACTAACAGTTGTAAGAAAAGTGAGCCTGGATTCCCACTGCAGCCATTGTCCTTGCATCATTGATTTATCTTTTACAATTGTTTTCTTTTTTTTTTTTTCCATCTTTCCTCCATCTAGTTATTTGGTACATCAAATTTGAGCTTGATTATAATTTTTGCTTGAATTATTGGGTGATGTTTCTAAATAAAATTAAGAAATTTCATAACAATGAAAGTTCATCCCATTGCACTGAGAAAGGAACATTTGTAATAAATGAGGGGATCAAAGATGAGAAATTGAATACGTTATTAGGATTTCATTTATAGTCATTAGGTACTCTAGATTTTGATCACTTGGGATTTGTTGCATCAAATAATTTGTAGTAACTAAGGGGCCAACTGTTTATAATGATATTTGTAGTTTTTTTGTGTGTAGACATTGTTAAATTTGTTAGTAGTATTTGATTACATTAAATAATTGAATAATGCTATGAATTTTGTGTTTGCCTTTTTTCATATCCTCTTTTTTAGATATTTCTCACTTGTACGTGAGGATAGAACTTGGTGGAATGATATATTTCTATTTTTTGTAGTTTTATCCTGATGACAAGATACTTTTCAGTATCTTGCTACATGTATTTTAATTGTTTTTAGTAGGTAAGGATTTAATAAGCTTTTTGTTGGAATCCTTTACGGTTCATTTATATTTGTATTTTTTACTCTTATTAGAAAACTTAGTTTGTAAAATAACTTTTGATGGCATAAGTTTTTATTTCCTCTTTATGCATTTCGGTAATCAGAAAGAGTTGTTCTTTAGAGATTTTCTAATGTCACAAGCCATGTTTTGATACATGCATATGGTTATTATAATCCCATAAATATGCTATAATTGTTAGGTTTTATATGTATGTCTCTATTGAACCTTGTAGATGTGTAAGTGAAAAGTTTTATTCTTTACTATTGTATATCATAAGTTTTTGAATGCTAGTTGAGTTCTCTCAATGATTCAATTACCAACAATAAGAAAAATTCTTGATGGAGTATTTTTGTTGTATCAGCTTGTAAAATTGTGGTTATTGCTTGGGCTAGCAGCAGTGGTATTACTTCATATTAGTCTTTACCTTCCACCACCGGCAACTAATCTCCTTCGCAACCCTCCCCCCAAACCAAAAAGATAAAGGATAAGGAAATTAAAAGTAAAATTGGATTGCTAAAGCGTAGTCATTTTCCTTTTCACATCTTGCTCTTTCTCTTCTTTTCCTTTTATATTGTGTTGTAGGACCTCATCTTGATGTTGATGCTATATAGTATTTCTATTTATCATAGAATTTTAATATCACTTTCTCTATGAAATTCCTTCTTTCTTGTTAAAGTAAATAATAAACAAAATATTTATCCATGTTAAGACTTCTCTCATCAGAGGTATAACTGCATTGTGTGGGCATACATTCTTTGTGTTTGTTTTTTTAGTTTTTTGCACAGGAGTTATGTTATATGGTTGAGTATTATGTACTCATTTTTGATATTTTTAATGAATTTTTTTTAATATCCTATTTGCAATAAACTAGTTTTAACACTTAATAGTTGTTAGAAGGTAATTGGTAATCAACAGTAGCCTATTGATAGGCTAACAACTTGCACAAGACAAAGGTATTTGATAACTGCCAACTTGCTCTCGTTAAAATAATTAGGATTACAATAACAAAGCAATATTATACTTTTCATATCCTTTTTTCTATCGGTTATATCCAGACAGGCAAACTATATTCTTTACCTTTTCTTTTCCTCGAATAAATAAACATATGCAAATGTGAGTTTTCATTGAATCAGAGCATCCTATTGATATTCAGACAATATTTTTTTGTTTTTGTCACATTTTCTTTGCATGCATAAGAATGTTTACAATCTATAAGTATCTTGTGCACAATTAAGGTGGGCTGTAACAAACGTAAAATTAAATGAAAAGAAAAGGTAAATTGCACTTTTTTTTTATGTCTCATTCGGACATGATTTGATTTTCTTCTCCCTTCTCTCCACTATTTATTGCTTTTTTTTTTTTTTAGGTAAGCAAGGAAACCAACACTACTTTTGTTAGTACTGTTTTACCAAGTTAGTTTGTTTTGTTATGTTTATACTTTTTATTTTTAGTATATTATAGTTTGTTGGTTATTTGATGGTATTGAAAACTGAACCTGGCAATTGAAGGAACTCTGGGATGTTACCCACCATAGTCAAGGCATTGCAGGGCTAATCTTTTGGGTATCAACAAGTAGAAATTATATAAACTAGAAAATGGAAATGCCCTTTTCTTCTGGATTTGAATACTTTTAATTTATAAAATGAGATGAGATACCTACTTCTACCACCATAAGTAAGAGGTACAATCATTCTAGTATGCTGACTTTTTTTTTTTTTTTTAGAATTATCCACATTTATTGCCTTAACTCTTCCTAATATGTGCACCCTTTTTGTTGAAAAGGGTTTCTAGAAGCCAAATTGGTAGATAGTAGTATCTAACAGTTAGGTTTGATTTTAAGAGGGTGGTTTCATGTATGAATGAATTACTTCATATTATATTCATGTTTATAATAGTTTCAATAATAGTTTTAGAAAGTATTAAGTAGCAAATTAGTCTTGCTGAACATGATACGCCATTGCACCCTCTGGCTTCCTTTGTGTAGAAGAGCATGTTTCATGTTTTGAAATAGGACGCTCCTTAACACACAGACTCTAATATGGTGATACTATATTTTAGTGATGCTAGATAATTATATTGTCATTTTGCTGAATCCCCATCCATTGGCATAATCAGAACACTTGTTTTTAAAAACTTGGTAAAAGTGCATTATACTTTGACACGGACTGTTTAAGTTTGCAAAGTGCTAAAGTTATCCAGAGGTCATTGAGTTGTGTCACGAATAAATAGAGCATCATTTCATAGGAAGCGTAAGTTCGGGCTATTGCATTCTATATATTCTATATGGTTTTGGGCGTAGTTCTAAGTTCACTGGCTTTGGATAGGGTTATGTTAAAAAGTGTTTTTCGAAAATGTTGTAGTTTATAACTTAAAGTAAAAGTCCTTATGGGGTGCCTTTGAAAAAATTATGAATTGAAACTCTTTAAGAGCTCATACAAAAATTTACAGAGAGCCTTTTCAATTAGCTTTAGAAAGTTTTTTTGAAAATGATCTAATTTATCTTTTTTTTTTTCAAATGATATTTTAAAAGGAACCTTATTTATCGTATAATTTACTAAGTTGGGAGAAAATGACTACCTTATTTATAACCTTATTTATAAATTTTGTCCAACTTCGGACAAAATGAAAAATTTATAAAAAATATATATATTTGTAAAATCAAGTAAGCTTAAATTAAATATAAGTATTCGTCCTTTAGCTAGAGGAGAGGATAGGAACAAAGTTAGCAGAATGCTCTAAGAAAAGTGATTCATGTTGATTACAGTATGCATGAATCAGCTGTAGATTCTGCGAAATATTGAGCAATGGCGTCACATGAAATGCTGATTATAGTAATATGATAATATATTATCATATGCCATGCAAAATAGTTGCACAGCAGAAGGAGCAATAGTGTTACCTTTGTCCATCCAAAATATTAGTTCCATGAAAAACTGCCTCTGTCTTGTTAGCTTACACACTTGTTGAAGCTTAAGCTAATCAATAGTTTGTTCATACGGTCTCAAGATCTCAGACTTCTTTTCCCTCTTCCATTTTTGAAAATATTGAATGGTATCCTATCTATCTAATTTACAAAATAAATGGTAGAAAAATTGCCAAGATTGAGTATCAATCAATTTTGTTTTTGCTGTCAAATTATACTTCGTATTTATGCTTTTAGTATCTCGATTAGTGAAGTCAAATGCCCCCTAAGCTTCATAGATCATGGAATTTCAGGTACAAAGTTCTAAGTATGAACTATACATTATTTTACTATTTCAGTATTTTAATTTTTTATATTTATATAATTTTTCTAAATTTTTTTCCTCAATTTAACAAGAAACCCTCAAAATTTTGAAATCTATCACCATCAGAATCGAGATCTGTTTTCCCCTAAATTTACCCCACGGTAAAATATAACCAATGTCTTTCAAATCTCATCACATAAGAAAGAGGTCTAGCCTCTATAAGAAGAAGGACAGACCTATTTGTAGAAGAATAGGGAAATACTAGCAGAAAAGTAGGGGATTACTTGCAAAATAATGGTAGATATACTCGTAAGAAAAGAAAGATTTTACTTGTCTGTTTTGAGAAGGTTAACAACCATGGCAACAAAAAATAGCAGCGACGAAAACAGTGACTTTTTTTCTAATGATATTAGGCAACAATAACAGCAGCAGTATACGTTCTCTACTCTCTCTTATAACGAAGAGGAAGAAAGTTGAAGGGAGGAGAAGACCGAGAAACGGAAGAGGAATGAAGAGAAATAAGTAAAACGGTAAAAAAAAGTAGTGAAAGAAGAAATGGAATGTGAATAAGGAATGAGAAATGGCAGAGGAAAGAGGAAGGGAGCAGGGAAAAGAGAATGATCGAAAGAGAGAGACGGAAAGAGAGAGTTAGAGGAAGAGTGGAGAAAACTCGAGAAGAATAGGAGAGAGGGAGAGTATTATTATTATTAAAATTTATTACTATCTATTATTATTATCTTATTATAATAATTATTATTATTTATTTTAAAATTTTAGTGATAAAATTATATATTTATCACTAAATTATATATATTAATTATTAATAATATAAAAATATATTTTTCATTAATTTTTCATCACAAATATATATATTTTTTTGTAGTGTGTACCAGAGCCTTTTGAACCTTAATTAGCGAGACAGCGTAACCTGCCAATGCATATTGCACGCGAGGGACTATGAACTTCTTCTGCATTGTCAAACACTGTCGCTGCTCTGGTAATTTGTCAAAAGATTGAAGGAAGTCCAAACGATAATTTCAATATGGCCTGCATCGTTGACATTTGTATGTAAATGACATGAAGACAAAGCCGGCAAACAGCCTTTAGCACATATATCCCAGGTGGAAAAAATCATGCCTACGTTATTGACAAGTGAAATATTACCATGCATATTATCAATGATGCAGTATGTTCTTGATGAACTGAAAACACTTCATCCTTGTGGATAAAAATAATACTATGATCCTCATTAAAAAATAAATAAGGAGGGAGTAGAGGTAGGAATCCAAGGTAGAACAGCAACCATCCCTCGGCTACCCTTGATTCCCCCAATCCTATCATCATTTGTTACCATTGAATGATTGCCATCTTCTTCATTCTTGCAAGCATATTTTCGACAATTTTGCTTCTGAAGCCTTTCAGACTGGCACATCTCTAATAGAAGTTGTATACATATCTTCTGTATTGTTATTTAGCTTATTCTATTTCAATTTCATGTTTGTGGTATTATAATAAACGTTGATGAAAGCAAATAATATGGTAGTATGAGTTCACATTTATTGAGGATAAGTAGCTTAATAGTAAGGCTGCTCTATCATGAATATAAGATTTGAAAATTGTAAATTTAAATAATGGAACTAGCCTCTATGTAATGCAGAGTTTAGGGTGTGAACTTACTCCCCAAACAGATAAAATAAAATTATGGACGAAAATATCGGTATCAATTATAAACACAATAGTATCAAATGTTTCAAATAATATATATTAATATCGAATATATTAAAAAATTAAAAATTATAAATTGATAGGAAAATGTCGACGATATATCGTTTATATTGATTAATATATTGGTCATATTAGTAATATTTAAAATATAAGTCAATCTATCACAATATATTATCAATACAATAATATATTATAATATTTTTATAATATTGAAAAAAATTGATATTTGAGAGGTTTAATACCAATACATATCGATAGAAAATCAAAATATTAATCAATTTTCACATGTGAGTAAAATAATTTAGTATTTCATACCTGTAAAAAAAGTATAAAACTAGTTTAGTATTTCTTACAAAATAATTGGTTAAGTATAAATATCAATTTCAACATTAAGATTGTGATTACCGATTTTCTAATTTTATATTTTTTTTTGCATCAAGATTGTGTGCGTCATTATTATGTTTTTATATGATGTTCACTTTTGGGTAATAAATTATTTTTGATACAATGTACTTTTTTTTTAGTCTAATCTATATAGGAAAAGCTAATGTTTTAGCACATGGCTGTCACCATTGGAAGGAAGAGGTTAGAAGCTTTCTTTTTCTCTTGTTTAGGGAGATAGACAACATCTAGGTATCAAGAAATTTCTCTAAATAAAATATCAAAAAAATCATCATTAAATCGACAATAGTCCTAATTATTTATTCTATGTCATATATTAAGATTTTACTTTTGAGTTTTCTATCTTGTAACTATCACTAGAGTAATTGTCACGGATCAATTCTGTTATCAAAATAGATACCTTGCAGATACAATAAATTGTCCAGCCACTGCCATAGCCTCAGCCATGGCCATGCTTGATCCAACTAAGGCACCAGCATAGCTGTCACTCTTGTGTCTCTTCTGCTCTTCCTGTGTAAACTGCTTGACTACTAATGTGGTAGCTATTATTTGGAATAAATATATTAGTTGCAACCATAGTATAGTTTGTATTAATATATATAATAGATAAATTGGATGCCACCTTAAAGCTTATATAAATAAGTTATAATTTTTTTAATTTGTGTTTATGGGATCAAGTCTTCTTTTTATTCTTCTTTCTATTGCTTTCTCCCTCCCTTTTCCGTGACCGTGCATATGGATGGGTGGATATTATGCGTTAAAGTGCATTTCAGCCTATGAATCAAGTCCTCTTTTATGAAAACATTTAGTTTTGGTACTGCTTGGGATGTTTTATTATGATTTCATCTAATGCTTGAAGTAAAACTGGTACTCATAATATTCATTTAACTGAACTAAATGTAATTATTCTTTGATCCCATAGTGTGTATAATTTTTACTTGAATAAATTATCGAAACATATCCATTTGTTGGAAGAAAACTTCTAGGTAGCCTCAAATGGGAATGCAATGCTTGCTTGTCTTTTCTGTTCAGGCACAGAATATTTAGTGAATCTTTGCACTAATAACTCTACCAACGTATTACAGGCAATTGTATGTCATTGTTATGTATTTGTCCTTTATAAATAGTAGAGAATATAAACTGTTAACTGAGTAAAAATTATTTATAGATTAAATGATTAAATTAAATTATATATTGCTAAAGTTTTAGCCTATAGTAGAAAAGCTGAGAAAGCATAAGTTCTTTATATTGGCCAATAAATCGGAACAATTTCAGATTATGTTATAAAATATTCTACTACATAATTTAGTTTAGTCATTAATTATCTGGCAAGTGTATTGAGTATTATGTTTTTGAAGTGCTTGTTTATGCACTGAATGTTTTTCTTGACTCTTGAAGAAGGCGACAAAAAGATGAAGGAACTCAAAGTTTAGAAAATGGAAAAAGAGGCATTTTGTGCTAAATATAATAAAGTTTCGTCTGTATGCCTGAATTTTAATAATTCATAAGCTTAATTCCATGTGTTCTTCTAATATTGTTTTGCGGTAAATATAATTAATGCAGTGTACTATTTTAAGTGACATTTTTCATATTATAATAGCTTATAGGTGTTAAAAACTAAGGCCATTAAGAAGATCAGAAAATATGATAGCAGACTAGAGGAGAGATTTTAATGTTGAACATTGGTTCCAAGTTCACTTGGCTCTGAGTAATTGCTTGTTTTGAAAGCATTGTGTTTTTCTTAATCTCCATTGTTTTATATATTGTCCTTACTATTGATAAAAATATTAGTTTTAGTATTAGTCATAACTATATTAGTATTGAATAATATCGAATAATATGTTTCGATATTAGATATTTTACAAACGAATAATTTTTAAAAATTATAAATTGTTATGGAAATATCAATCAATATATCAACTAAATATTGATATAATGATCATTGTATTATCAATATATAAATATATTACAATATTATCGTAGTATTGTAAAATATTAGTATCAAGCTACCAAATATTAATACATATTGTCAAAATATCAGTTGATATTTTCATCTCTGACTCCGACTATAATGTATCAATCATCGGTGCATGTGATATATTAATACCATTACCTAAATTAACATGGGAAAAATTTTGATAACATTCAACGGATCATGCTAACTCTCTTTTCAGTAATTGAAACAACTAGTGCATTTCAAGGATCGAACTTGCTTTTTCAAATTCCTTTTATGCCACCAAGCACCTTAGTTCCTTGAGGATGATGAAAAGACAAATATAATAAAAGCTAATGAAAATATTCCAACATACATTATTCTCTAGTTTTGTATGCAAGAGGGTTAGAGGTACAGTAATTAAGAATGTCATTATTGAAAATTTTCCTCAAGAATTAAGGTGAGGGAGCCCATAATAACGGTATGTTAAATTTCTTTTACGTACAATGGAGCTATCTTGACCCTATTCCAAAACCAAAGTATTTCAAATTATTTTAACACATTTGTATGCTGCAATCTTATTTTTCTAGAACATTAATTTTAATGCCAAAGCTTGATTGTCAATCAAGAAACTTAGATCCTTAACATAGATGCAAGAATTCTAATACATGGCAATCTAGGTTGTTTAGTTGCCTATAGGTGCATCAAAAAACATAAATCCTAATTATATGAAAAACACACTATTTTACCATTGTTGAAAATATGTATTGGACATGCAATACTATATTCCACTGTGATTAGACTTATAAAAATATTTTTAGCCTTAGGGGTATTGTTTGATTTGGTTAATTCTAAAACAAAAACAAATATGTTATTAATCTATGTTAGAGTATAGTTGTCACCTGACGTGTTTGTTCATACAGGCCTTCTTTAAAGTGATAAATCTATTTAATGAGCGGTGGTAAAATGCTTAGATCATCACCGGTTTTTGGTATATTTTGGTCCTTACATTACTTTGTATAATTTGTTATCTATGAGTTCCATTGAAGACTTATTAGCGGTATGTGACGGTTTATTAATTCTATCAAAATATAGTAACGATAGAGTCATTATTGTATGACCTAGTGGCTTGGGTTTAAATGGACAAAATTGCCTAATGTATAATTGCCTACTTAATTTTTTTATTTTTTTTTTTTTTTGTGGGGGGTGAGTTATATAGAATTGTCATTCTTTCAGAGAGTTGGATATTGGCAAAGATGTTAGGGGTTGCTGTTTATAATTGATGGCCTAATTTCATCTATGCATGTAAATGAAACGAAGACTCCGTAAGGGCACAGTGTGCTAAGAAAGCAAATGACGATGGTTTTGTTATTAACTTAAAACATTTGTATCTATTATGTTATAAATTTGTGTATTTTTAGGGAGAAAATTGGGATGACATTATCAATTTCTTTTAGGCATTACTCTCCAAATCCTAACTTTTTTTTTTATGTTAATAAATATTATAATATTATATAAAAGTCTATAATTATGATAATTTATTGAAATAATATTTTAATTTTTGTTATTTATTATTTTTAAAATGGAACCTTTTCCCATTTTCAAAAAACCTAAAACATTAAAAAATATTTTTTAGAATTATTAAATCTTTATAGTTCTTTATCATATTTATACAGCAATATTTGATGAATATTTAATTATAGAATTATTTTTTGCAAGTTATAAATCTAAATATATGTAAAATTTGGTATAATCTTGATGCGTCCCTAGTTCTCGATTGTAGTATGGAATAGAAAGTCTTCCAATCTTTTACTACTGATCGATTTAGATCGGGTTCAATTTCCGACGTACTATAAATTACAAATAAAATGTTAGAGTACCGCAGGAGGTTGTCCCACTGTAAATACTCTGACGCTCAAATCAGAAATCTTCCGCAATGAATGGAGAGATGCACGCATGAGTGTAAATGTGGTAAGAATACAAAGATGTGAGAGTGAGGGGAGTGTGAGTGAGATTTATTTAGAGGTCTAGGCTCCGTAAGTTGTACCGCAATGGGTGGCTCACTATTGTCGCCAAGGAGTAGCGGTGGCTCGAGAGAAGAGAGTTGGTGTTTTCTCCTCGAAGCCTAGAGCGTTGGGTGAAGGATCATGTACTTGATCTCTTGTCACTGTTTGGGCTCTCTTAGGGAGGTTGGAAGTGGATTCCGGAATTGGTCCCCCTCCTCTTAGCAGGATAGAGTATTTTTAGGCTCCTTTAAGAAGGCTTGAGAGTCAAAATCTCCTAACAAAGTGGCTTGTCGGAATTCGTCGGCCGTTGCGCTGGCGGTGGTCAGCGGTGTCAGTTATTACCTTATGTAGGCAAGGAAACCGTTGTTGGGTATGAGTAATGCCGGCGTGCTGACTGTGCTCGGATTGGTTGGATAACTACGAGGATGGCATGTCGCTGTGGCTTGCCAATGTTGACCTCTTCTCCCTTTGGTTGGCATATTTTGAGCCGGTGCCTGCTGCCTACGATTATTTCTGTAGGCGCGTGGGCGCGTTGATTGGTTGCTTGTTTGGGGCGCTAGGTAGGCCGTGCCTCTGGATTCTTTGGATGTCATAGCTGGGCTTCGGCCATTCTGTTAGTTGAACTCGTGTCTTTTTAGTTGGGCTTCGTTGGTCTTAGTCCAATTTTGAGTTGGACCTATCAAATTTTTTTAAAAGATAACAAAATTTTAAATTAATCTCATAATCATTTTTACTCATACTTTTTAAAATTATTTATTATATTTATATAAGTTATTAAATAGATATAGATTATAATTTTGCGTATTTAAAAATATAATTATATTAATTAATATAAAAAGCAATTAGTATACATAAAGAATAAATAAATTCAGATAATGCAATCATAAATTAACAATCCATCACATGTGTGACTACCAATATTAATGATAAATACATAAACATAGAAAAAAATAAGTATAAGTGACGATAATAATAATTGATATCCAAATACTCATTGCAAAAAGGCTTTATGAGATTTTTATGTTAATAAAAACAAATCCAGCAAGGAAAGGTTAACTCATGATCCAAGTATGTAGAAATATTATTTATTGTTAATTTAATTATAACTTTGACTTCGAAATCTCATAAAATTACAGTTAAGTTAATAAATAAAAATATATTGACAATGAGACATAAAAACAATGTTTAAAACCGTAAAACAATAAAGTCTATTCAATGATATTTGAATGATAACTCAAACATTGTCTCAAATGTATATCCATGTTTAAATACTATTTGCAAAGCCTTAAACAGATAATATTTGTATCGCATTTCAAACAAGACAAGTAGTAGCAATAGTGCTTAAATGCCATATTAAATATAAGTTCAAACAAAAATGAAAATTTTCTGAAAAATATCTTTTGTTACAAATTTGAAGAAGAAAACAGAATCTTTAATGTTCAAAAGCTAATACTAATAGTATAAAATTTTACCGTGGTCTATTTGTAATATCTCGAATTTTTATTCGGATTAATTTAATATTAATTTTAATTTTGGATAATTTAGGTATGGTGAAAATTTATTAAATATTATAAAATTTATGGGGATATTTGGATAAGTTGGGTTGGCGCCTGAGGTATTCCTTTATTATCGTCCAAATCTCGATTTGAATTTTAAAGTAGAAGAAAATTTAAAATAATATAAATGTGTGTAATAATAATAATAAAATAAAAAAAAAAAAAAAAACAGAGGAGATAAGGATATGGGGGAGAGATGATGGAGGAGAATAAAGAAGAAGAGAGAGAGGGGTTGCACGAGGAGGAAGGAGAGAGACGGTTGACTGCCGGCCGAAGTTTTGACGTTGGGAAGGCTGACGAGGTGTGGTGAAGAGACGGTGGCCCGTGGGTGACCGCGGCGGTGCCGACGCAGCATGCGACGGTAAGAAGTCACGCGATGAGAGGGAGGAAGATAGTGGCGTCGGTGTCGGCGACAACCACATGAGGCGGCGCGATGGTGGAGGAGCGGAAGAGAAGCGATAGCAGCGAGCTGCAGTGGCCCGCACGGTGAGGAGAGAGAAAGGACACAGCAAAGGAGAGAGAAATGTCCGATTCGGGTGCTTCGGAGCCTCCTTTCTTCAGATTTGTGAAGTATGAGATCAAGGCATGTATCTATAAACCCTCCCTCATTGGTCTGATTTAATTTCTTATATATTTTGTATACTGTTTGAAATTTTTGCTAACATGTATGTAATTTTATCTGTTTAATTTGGATATACATGTGTAGTTTATTGTCTAATTTGGATGTTTCTTGATTAAATTTTATGATTTTGAAGGGTTTAATATTTTTCTGAAAGTCTGAATTATTTATTAGATATTGTATATTTTTATATTAATATATTTGTATGAAAATGAATATGAAACTTTGCATAGGCCATGCAATCATATGCACGTGTTTGGTCGTGATCATTACATTTGAATTTGGATTATTTGATATTCTGATCAATTTCCGATGGTAAGACATTTGTTATTGGAAATCCTTTTTCACCAATAGGAAATGTTTGAAATAGTGACCTTTTCTATTTGAATGATTTGATTTGACTTTTATAATATATTGGTCGTCCTAATATATTTGACAAGTTTGAGAATTGCACCCAAAGTTACGGGTGATAAATAATAGTGAGCAACTTTATTCATGGATACAGAGTGCGTGGGTGGCCAAGCATATTGGTGCAATTTGCATTTGACTTTACCTAAGGTTATTGGGATTATCTTCCTCAAACTGGTATTTAAATAATTGAAACTCATATTTAATATATGATTTGTATCTTTACAAATATTTGTATTGGACTTTGATTTGAATTTGGATTTTAGAATTCGATTTAAAATTTGCTAATTTTGTCATCTGTTGGGCCTTGGTATGTCTCATACAAATGATTCTGCATTATATGTTTTGATCTGAACCTTCGGACTATTTATTGCGACGTTACTTTGACTTCTATGTATGCTATTGGATCATTCAACTATCGATTCTACCCTAAATCACAAGCTGATTCGGGCCTTGGACTTAGACTCAAATTGGACTTGAATTGGATATCGGTTTTGAAATTGGTTTGGATCATCTTTGTTTTGTTTGTAGATATATTAATATATATATATATATGATGAGAATCGTTTTCGAATTTTGGATATTTGTTTTGGATTTAAATATTTATTTTGAGTTTGAGACTACCATTAAATTCTGAACTTTGGATCTTTGATTTCTATTGGATTTATTTTATCGGTGATTTGAATTTATTCAGTTATTTGGTTAAATTTTCATCTATTAGATCAATTTATCTGATTTATTAGGCTCATTTTGATTAAATATAATACTTATTGAGTATTATGCTCACTTTTCCTATTTTATCCATTTAGAGTGGAAGATTTGGATATATTGTAGGAATACGATCGTGATCTGTCAACATTTATCTGATTCGGTGAGTTTTGATTGTATTATGGTTTAATTTAACAATTGATGTGATTGTATCATGAAATTTATCTGGTATAGGCCTATGATTACATTTCAAAAACAAATCGGTTATTATGCTATGTATGATTATGATTTTAAGTTTAATTGTTATCTCCCTTACGATAATTGTAGAGTAGGTCGTATTTATTTAGTTCGGATGGATGTTCAATGAGGTCCTGTGTGAATTTAATTTCATTAAGTTGTATATTTTGATTTGTCACACTCAGATTTTAAAACTTAGTATTATTTATTTAAAATTATTTAAAATTTTAAATTTTAAGAATTATAATTAATTATTTAAATTGACATACTTGGTCCGAATTCGTGACACTAATTATCTTGAGAAACATACGTTGAGGCTAAAAGAACATAATACAATAAAAAAAAACTCAAATATCATTTGATTAAAATAATTATTTTCTTATAAAAATTAACCTGTACAACATACCCTACCATAATATTTTCAAGAATTATTATTACTAAAATTAATGTTATTACTATTTTTTGACTCTTTGATAATAAAATAAATAGATAAAGCTTAAAAATAAATTAAATGTTACTTCACTTAGGCTCAACTAATTAATTGACTAACATGAAATTAAGTTTTATATCTAACCCATAACTTATATAAATTTAGCTCAAATTAATTGAACTCTCAATTTTAGCATGTTAATAATTATTATTTTGAAATCTAATACACGTAATAGGTATAAATTAATTTTAAATTTTAGATTTATTGGATCATTAATATAATTAGAGTCTTGTTAGTAAATTGTAATAATTATAAATTTTTAATTTTTTAATTTTATAATTATTTTTTAATATATAATAAGAAATAATTACGTATTTAATTTTTAAAAAAGTGTTAGAAAATATAAGTTTATTATAATTAGAAAAAAATAAATATAGTAAAATATAATGTAATATGATAGAATTTAATTTAAAATTATTTATAATTGTAAAAAATATTATATAAAATTGGAAAAAATAATAAAAATAATTCTAATGCCCCCACTTCGATATTGAAGGTTTTGATGTCATTATTATTGTTACTGTTAGTGATATATTTTTAATATACTGTTTAAGATTTAAATGATATTTTTTTATTAAGTTATGTTAGAATATATAATGATTTTTACACTGCTGACTAATAATTTAAATTTTTATTTATGTCATATATATTTTACTTACTAAAAATAAAAAAGTATGTCATATATATTTGAAAAAGGTCTAACTAGTTAAATAAATCATTATATATTTAATTGAATTAGATAAATTTTAATGTATCGTGATTTATTAATTTAAAATATAATAACAGATAATTAAATAATTAAATATATAAATTTATATAATAATAATATATAACATTATTTAGAATATATTAATAATAATAATAATAATAATAAAGGAAATGGAAAACGAAGAAAGAAACGAACCAAAGAAAGAAACGAAGGCAGAAGAGAAAGGAGAGGAGAAGAGAGAGAGGGAGGATCGGCGAGGGTTGCAGCAGCGAGGAGATCGACGCTGTAAATGGAAACCCAACGAAACCTGAAACGACCCTTCATTAATTAAAGAATACGGTGGTGTGAAGGAAGGGGAGGCGTGCAAGATTCGAAGCGAAGAAAAACCGTCGCCGTCACCGTCGTTGCCGTCGTCGCCGGAAGAAAATCAAGAAATTAAGGTGAATAAATTCTGCATTTCTTCTTGCTAACGTTTTTTCCTTGCTTGCATGTCTTGATTTTAAGGGAAATTGGCCAAAATTTTGGGTGATGTAAATATTTTGGGTGATGTAAAAAACGGAGGTTCTGTGCGGTGGGGAATTGGTTCCCTGAAGGGTTCACGAGGAATTTAGGTGTGGAAATTTTGTAGATATGTGTGTGTTTGGGTATAGATTGATGTGTGCATATGAACGTGTATATATACGGTATATGAAAAAATAATAATAATAAATAAAAATAAAAATAAAAATACATGTGGATATCAAAATAAAAATAAAAAATAAAAAAGTTAAATTAATGGAAGAATTCTGGCCATTAATATCATATCAGTAAGTTGATTTCGTAATCTGTTATTATTTCAATTTTCAGTTGATACATGCCATTAATATCATATCAGTTTTTTAA
Organism: Nepenthes gracilis; assembly: GCA_033239525.1. Lineage (NCBI taxonomy): Eukaryota > Viridiplantae > Streptophyta > Magnoliopsida > Caryophyllales > Nepenthaceae > Nepenthes > Nepenthes gracilis. Next base: position 10,424,229 of record BSYO01000022.1, on the reverse strand, counting down.
TTTCGTAATCTTTGACTATTTGAATTCCGAGTCTCCTCTCTCTCTCTCTCTCACGCATGAGTGTACCGTTATGGAGCTGGCTTTTATTTGGTAAACCATTCGCAACTTCATTCCAGAATCCACTCTTTACCTTTTCTTTTATTTCAATTTGCTTCTCTTTTCTCTGCGTCGGAGTAACGTTGCAAAGCTGGCTTCTGTTTTCCTCCTTAGACGGGCCTTTCTTCACTTCACTTCAGTTCCCTCTTTCTGCTTTATTCTGTCCATATCTAATTTTCTTTTTCTTTGTTTTTTGTCGGGGAGAAAGTTGTGAAGAATGACCGCTCATCAAACTAACCTACGCTAGGGATGACAATTGACTGAAACTGGTTTCTTGATTTCATGCACTGGCTGCATCTTTCGGGTTAGTTATTGCTATTTTCGATTGCAATTTGTGTAGTTATATGATTTATGGTTGAATTTGTGTCCAATTTTTGATCTCTTGAATTACATGTATTTAGAATTCTTACCTTTTGTTTATTTCAATATTATTGGCCTGCTTTCAAACATTTGATCCTCAAACAAAATCATCCTTTATAAGGAATTGACACTGTTGGCTTGAAAAGTAGCTAAATCATCCTTTGATGGATTATTGTAGCTGTGCCTGAGTAGCTGCTTGCCATTGTTTGAATTGCTTATCCATCTTTCTGGTTCTTGTATTGGAAAAAGTGTACACGGATATTTTATTGTTTTACACGTGGAGACCTAGTAATGTTGTACACGGATGGCTGCCATGGTGTAGTCAGGACCATGCATAGGAGTTCTCATCTATTTCTGCTTTCATTTTGATGCAATATTTTTGTTGCAAGTAACTTGAGTTTTCTTAAGCTTCTTTTTTGTATAAGATTCTTAATTATTGGCGTTGGCAATGCTTACAAGAATATAAGTGAACTGAATTTCTGGTTCTGCAAATTAAGGAAGGATTAAACGTGTGCAGCTTCATTCTGTATTGTGAATGGTTGAAACCGGTAATCTCCAAATCATAATAGAGCAATTTTTTCTTCGTGTCAAAAACACTAACAGAATTCTTCACAAAACCAACTCCGAGCGGCTGCATGTTTATTAAGAATAGACAAATCCATTGAAGGATCCTTATCCACTGGTACATATAGAAAGAGAGACGATCCATTCCCCTGACCTCCGCGTCGAAGCCGGCTCCTCATATTTTTTCATCTTCTCATATAAATGTGCTTGATTTCTTCTTATCCTATTGAATTATCTGATTTGTTCTTATCCCTTTACTTTGTTGCAATGTTTCCCCTTTCATTTTCTTTTGTTCAGATGAATTTTTACAGTAACATTGTTAAATGTCACTAATAGGAGGAAGCGCGAGAAAGGCTCCATAGTGCTTGGTTGAGATCATTTTTTGCTACTCATTTTCTCTTTCTAGATTGCTTGTGTTATGGGATGTTCACAAACACTCGGCACACATTTGTGACTACTAGATATATGTTGTTCTTACCATTAGCAATCGATGTGTTCTTTTTCAGCCTTTTCACCAACTAGACGCACCACTCTTGATTTTTTGCAATTTGTGAAAATGAGTGGCAACTGCATGATTGATTCTTCAATATCTTATTCTAACCAGAAATAGTCTGATTCTAGTTCCTATTCTTACTTGTCTACTACCAAATGCAAAATAGTCCCTGTATTATGCACCAAATTAGGTAAAGGGCTTCATTGTTGCGAATAAACAATTAGTGCTTTATTTGATCTTATCCTTTAATTATCAAAATAGGCCTAAACATGCCTAATTTGTTCTTATCCCTTTACTTTGCTGAAAAATTTCCCCTTACCCCTTCTTTTGTTCGTTTGATTTTTGACTGTACTTCTATTGTTCATTGTCTTTAAAAGGAGGAAGCCAGGAAGGGATCACACAGTGGTTAGATTAGAAATTTTTGCAACCCATTTTCTCTGTCTAGCTTGCTGCTGTTCTGGAATGTTCTTCACCACTCGGTACACTTCTTTATTTACTATATAAGTTGTTCTTACATTTGACAATTGCGGTTGGTTAAGGCTTGATTGTTTCTAAATTTGGTTTTGTGCCTTGATTGTCTCTAAAATCATTATGATCTTTTAAATTCAAATGTTTGGGACTAAAATTTTGAAAATAGATTTTCTAAATTTTTGTAATATGGTAAGAGTTATTTCCCTGGATTTGAGAATTTGTTTGGATTAGAATGTTTTTGTAATATATTTAATGATCTTATTTTAAAATTATATATTCTCTTCTCTTTATTGATTTCTTTTTGAAATCAAATTTATATATGTTATCTAATTCATAGGAATAGTCAAGATGCATTTCAGGTACAATACAAACGCTTAGTTCTCTATTAATCTTCCAAAAAATATTAAAATGTGCATATTTTGATTGTTGAAAATGGAAGTATAATATGGAGATCACTCATTTGAAACATGAAGAAGAATATAATCTATAGCCTATCTAGATTATTGAGTTTCTTCACAGAATTTATTGATTTAGTTGTAATATTGTAACATATGTTTTACTTTTGTTAAAGGAGTGTTCGTAATATAATTTGATTTGTTTTGTTTCGTGAATCCAAACAACTCTCTATACCAATTGTGAGACAAAACAATCCTGGCATGAGTATATTTTACAATAGTATCCTGAAAATATCAAGTACAAGAAATTTTCTATTTTGTATGTCTTTTTCACTTTTTTGTACCCAGTTTCAATTTCTAAAACTTATTCAATTCAAATTTGAGTCATACTTGGATAATTTAGATTGTATATTTTCTTTTTAAGGATTTATGAAATTTAACTCTCATTACTTTTGAAGATTTAATTTTAGTGACTTACATTTTTACATTAGGTAATTCCAAGTGGCTTTCCTATTCTCGTGATGTACTTTGACAACAAAAATGTTATTGTCTCTTCTTCAGAGTTAAGCTAACTCTAAGATGGAATCCTCTTTTTGATCGTTGGATATATATTCTCATTCCTTTTTCTTAGCATTATACTTGGATATAGACATCTACATGCTAATTTTTTTATAACCTACGGAAGGGACGCTGTACTTAAATTAGTTATCTCCAACATTTTTTCTCCGAAGAAGATTATTTGCTTGAATTGCAAATCTAAGCTTCAGACTCTTTTGGGTATTTGGTTACTTCTATACTAGTTTTTGACCGGGGTGTGATATATTAGGGTTGTTATAGGAGGATTAATGTTGGTGTTTTGATGCATGGGTTTTTGAAGGATTTTGTCTTCACCTTTCATTGTCAAGAAAAGATAAGATTGATTAGTGGAATATTAAGGCTTTAGGGATTTTTTTGGTTAAGTAAGAGAAGAGTATATAAACCACATTTAAGGCTGTGTTTTGATTTCTCTACTTTTTTCTCTCTTATTTACTGCATTATGGTTATTTTACTGATATACTTATATTGATTATTAACCTACCTATTTGCACAGTAAAGAAGATAAAATTGGTTGTACTTGTTTGCCGTTGCTAATATTCACTAACTAATTTGGTTTATTAATTGATTATCTTTTTTTGTTTTTCTAAGTTTTTGCTATTATAGTCCATCCATCTGTAGGACACATACTCGAATATTTCTATAGGTGAGGGAGCAGTTCTTGTTATGTAAGGCTTAAGACCTTGAGATATCCTATGGCAACCCAATATGCATACATACTCCATTTTGAAGGGCAATTTGCCTGCTGCCTTCCTTACTTTGAGTGGTACTAGTTTTTTTGTTTGAGAAGTGAAATGCACAGATATATGAAGGGAGTTGATTCTATAGCTTTTGTTGGCATGATGCTTGGCATTCTTACTCATGAAAATTGTGGACCGTAAGCAAGTTCTAAAAGACCAAAACTTTATTCAACAAAAACAAAATTGATTTGTGCCAAATCAATGCTAGGCCAATGTATTTGTTGGTTAATCCTTTATGCTATGAAATATTGGACCCATGTCCTCTCTGTGGAAGGTAGCAAGAGATTTTTGGGCAGAGATTACAGTTGATCATGGTAACATGACCAATATTTGTTTGATCACTTGATCGGATGGTCTTCAAAGAGATCTCTCAACCAAGTCAAATGAGAACAAGAGTTGTATTTGGACAGCCAGTGCTCAAGTCATATGACGGGTGATTTATCTAAGTTTTCAACAATGATTAAATGTGGAGGCTTTTGCACCGTTGAGACAAAAATAGAGGAAAGATAACTAGTGTCAGTAAAGTTGGTGATAATTCATTTCACTCTATTGATAATGTTTTTTTTCCCTTAAAGACCTTATCTATATTATAAGCTAATTGTGTGATATAAATAACTGTGTGATTTTTAGATCTTTAAATTGTATTGTTGAAAATGTAAATTGTACTCTAATTTTAAGAAGAAAATCCTTTACAAAGATTTATAAAAAGAAAGGGAAAGAGAGAGGCGAACTAATTTTAATGAGGACATTTATCTCTAAAAGTATTTAAAAGAAAATACTCTTAATTTTGATTAAGGAATACACCAAAGGTCAAATTATTAAACCTTGTTGTTCCGAGAGGTTGGAAAAGGAAAACCACACTGTTCATAATTAAAAAAGGTTGAATGACAGTGTTCGTTATCGTGTAAGCAATATAAGTATGCAACTTTTTAAAATTTTTCATATTATTTTTAGATAAATGTGTATATTAAATAATGCCTAGTTCCTTATTTTAGTGTCCTGTGCTGCACTTCCTTATTTTAGTATCATGTGGTGCACTCTTTTTAAACACTCCCATATTCATATTTTACTTGAAAATGTTAAATGACAAAAAGATTTTGCCCATTTTTTTATCTCAATTGCCTCCTTCACATTACAGTGTTAATTCCTTTTTAATATGGCGACTCTATTTTTACATGCAATCTAGAATATTTTTTGTACTCAAGACAATTTGGTAGAAAAGTTTCCTTTCCAGATGTCAATTTTTTCTCTTAATGACATGATTGTATCTTGACTGATCTAGAATACTGTGGCCTTGTGCATTTTTTAGACAACCCTCTCCATCATTTGTCTTTCCTCTTACCATGACATGTATTCTATTTGCTTATGGATGTCCACGCTAATTGTCGATTCTTTTTAATTGCCAGTATTATTTAGTTTGAGGTTTTATAATTGTCAATTCTTTTGATTGCATTGTCGACTGTCATGACAATCCTTTGGTGCTTCAAGTGTGGCTTTTGTGTCATTTTGTATTCATTGTTATATTATTAGGCAACACTTTGCTGAAATTTTACAATTTGTTTTCTTGGACCTACATAAAGTGCCTGTTGATTGTTGGTTGAATGTTTTAGCATATTGATTAGTTTGATTTTTCATTTTTTTTTTTTGTTTTTTGACAAGTTTGTAAACACGTAGAATTAATCTAGGATCAATTTCTTAGTCCCAAAATGAACTTAATTTTCAACATTTTGGTATTAAAATTTGGCTTACAAGTGTAGTTAAATATGTTTTCATTATCCCCTTTGCCAACTGAATTGAACATGTTTGTTTGTTTGCGCATCTCATTGTTTCTATATGCTATTAGTTTCAAGTGCAAATAGTATCATCATTGTTACCATATATGAGCGTTTAGATTCCATGTTAAGTGGCATTTTCATTCATCAATTTTCTTCATATGTATATGCATGAATCAGTATCTGTATTTTTTTGGTTAAAGCAACAACATTCGGCAAGTTTCTAATTAATATTTGATGCTTCATTTCAGTGTAGTCACTAAAATGAACACTATTTGGTGTTCTCTTTTGGACAGACCAAGTTGCTCGAGCTTAATACAAGGTACCTTGGATAGAATTTAGAAGCATTTAAAGTTGCATTTCAGCTTATTTATATAGCTTAACAAGCTAAAGTTAGCACCTGGTAAAGTCTCAAAATATTAATCTCTGAAATTAAAAAGGCGGGAGGGATATAATTGTAGCTGATGGGAACAAAGATGAAAAGAAATGGCAAATTGCATATTTTCAGTATTTCTTGACAATGTAAGTTAATTCTCCCTTCCTCTCTCCACCTAGCCCTTAAGTGTCATGGCCATGGAGTTCTAGCATGTCTCCTTGGACTGTTGTGCTTTCCATAGTGATTCAATTTATTTAAGTCTTTATCTTTCTAAACTCCAAAGTGACTCTATTGTTCATATTCTTCCTAATGCATGAGAAAGTAGCCAAGGAAATTAGTCCTCAAGAACTTTATGCACTATTACATTCTCTGGCTTTCTTTTTGTTTTAGAAGAGCACATGCTTGTCTCAAAGTCAGAAATGGTTTGCTGCTTGACATGCAGTCTCTATTATAGTGATATTCGTTATTGGTGCTCCTGGATAATTACATAATCATTCATTTTAACTTCCTATTCTCCTGGCATCATCAGAATACTTGTGTTTGTACTTGTGGCATAGATAGCCAGATTGTTTAAGTTTGTTGAGGGCTGGAAATAGTTAGATTCCCTTACATTATGTCATGAATAGACTCGAGCTTCATTTCACATTGAAGAGTAAGCTTGGGCTATTTCATTCCTTTTGTTTGCAACAGAGTCTAAGAACAAATAACCTTAAGAAATAGGAGGTTTAGCTGCATGGTATTAATCTTCCAAGCCCATAGCTTATGAATTTTCTTGAAGAAATATGGTCTTCAAGAACATCACCCACCACCACCAGGGCCAAAAGCACAATTAATTTCAGTTCTCATTAATAATTCCAGCAACCTTTTTGCCTCAAAGAAGACCAGGAGCCTTAGTATCTGTTCCGTACAACTATCTTTGATCTCTTTCTCTTTGAATATGATCTCCAAGTTAAGTCTAAACATGCTTGATTTGTTGTTATTTCTTAACTATTGAAGCAAGTTTAAACGTTGTTTATTTGTTTTTATTCGCTAATTTCTCTGGAGAATTTCCCCTTTATTCTTCTGTTCAGTTAAATTTGACAGCAGTTTTATTGTTTGATGTCATTAGAAAGAGGGATTGCAGGGCAGGCTTCACAGTGCTTTTGTTCGGGATCATTCTTTGCTACCCATTTTCCTAGTCTCTCTTTCTCTTTTTCTAGAGTGTTCTTCACCACTCGGAACACATTTTTATTTACTATATATGCTGTTATTACCTTTAGCGACCAGTGTGTTTTTTCTCATTGGTTTCACCAAATGGAGACACTATTCTTGATTTTTACAATTGTTTTAATGTTTAAATGGCCAAACTTTTAAAATTGTATGAGGTACCCAACTTTTCAACTTATACGTTAAATAACCTTTTTCTCTCCCCTCTATCCCTGGCTCTTGGCTGTAACCATTTCATTTTATTACGGGATCAGTTTGAGTAGAATTGCTGTTCAGTGGACTCAACGATGCATGGTCCAAGCTCGGAAGCCAAGATTCTGTGTCCCACCATTGCTTTTCCAGCCTCTGTTGTGGTGTCAATTGGATTCATATGGGCGTCAAGATCATCAGGCACCCCCCACAAAATTACAGCAATGGAGTGTTGAATTCCAGTTTGTTTAGTGTGTGCTCCATCTATTCCAGTTCCCTTCTCTTGTTTTGGTAACTAATTTCAGTCCCTTCTCATCAATGATGACAAGTTCATGTGTCAATGCTGACAAGAAATGGAGTGTGAAATTCAAGATATATTTCGCAGAATGCATACAGAATCATAAGATCTGCTAGGTAAATCTATTAAAGTTAAGTCTAAACGTGCTTGATTTATTCTTATTGCTTAACTCTGGGGAATTCATTTTGCTGAGCGGTGCCGTTGTCATTGTTGTTATTGTTACCGTAGCTGTTGCTGTCGCTTGAGAGAGAGAGAATTATTGCTGCTGTGGCCGTTATTTCGTGTTGCCGTTGTCCATCGTCACTGTTTGGAGTTGTCATCTCTGTTCATCGTCGCTGATCAGGTAAATAGTTTCTTCGATTCCTTGAAACCAATTGTAAATCTACCTTATTATTGTTAAAACTTAACGATTTGTTGCTTAAAATTTTTACATCCATACTATTTTTTGAATCTCAATTTATAAAATAAGATTTATTTTTACATTCTTCATTGGATTTGTGCTTCATTTAACATTTGAAGATGGAGAATGATGCTTGTTTCATTTTCAATAGTCAATTTCAAATAGATTGGCTACGAAGGGGAAGAAAAATAAGTGATGGAATTGGTGTCTGAGTACTATTAAATTTGTATTTCCTCTTTTGATCACTGAAGCTGCTAACGTTGGGTTCAGTAAAGAGGGATTTGCAATGTTGTTTGTTCTTTGCCAAGATTGATTAAAGTCCCTGATGCTACCTTATTGTACAAATTAAGCTGGTAAATGTGCTAACTGTTGTGCTTGATGCTTTGTTTGCTTATGTATGGGTGAGTTTAGTTGATGTGACACAATGTGAATGTGCCATTGTTGTTGTTATTTCAGATTCTTTGAGTGTACGGGTTGACAATGGCTGAGTAATAGAGATAGATACTAGTTTGTTTAATAGCAATTGCTTGATTTTCGTGAAGAATGTATCCAGTTTGTGCTCCATTTAACTTAATCTGTCAACTATGAGTCATTGTTGATGGTTGCCTTTTGGTGTTATGAATTCTGGAAACTATTATATCATCCGATTGTCATTAAACAGTAAGTTCTGACACTTTCTGAACTGGTACAGTATTTAAATTGCATTTATTGTTATTTTATAATTCTGCTTTGTTGTTATGCAGAAATCCTCTGTAAACTTTAGATGAAATATGCTAATGAGTATGGGTACTGTTATATTATCTTTCTAGGATGAAGAATGAGTATGGGCACTGATTTGAATTATTTCATAATTCAGCTTAATCCTCGTAGAAGTAGGTAAGGAATTTGTTTTGGTTACTAAGATGATCTGAAATTAGCAAATCAACTAAGGGCCAGGACTTTGTGCCTCCATTGATGTTTGCTATGCATTGAGTTCTCTGTGTACTGCAAGAGAGTTGATGAGCTATTCATCAATTGCCACTTCTATATAAGACTTTGGATTTCAGTTATGTTTCAGCATAACACAAGTAATTGTTTGTAATACCTTGAAAATACAATTAATCAAATGAATGATAAAAGTGTCCAAAAAGAAGATGGTGGCTCATCATTTAGGCTTTAGGTAATTTTCTTATCACAATTGTCTAGATCTTTTAATGAATAACCAAATGAATAATGAATAATAACTGTGCATTTTACATGTTACTTGTTGAAGGTGGAAGTTGTAAAGCCGTTTGACAAGAATAGGAAGCGAACTCGTGATCAATCTAGTAGGCCTGCTAGCGGAACTAAGAGCCAATCTAAAGCCTTAAAGGGTCAGTTGGCTTTCTTTTCCTTGACTGATTGTGTGTTAAAACAAATGGAGGTTATTTGTAAAAATATTATTTCTCCTATTTGTTTAGTTTATTCCTGAATATGATTAGATTATATTGAAATATTTAGAATTAAATAACTCATTGTCCATATCAGAAAAACATCTACAAAAATAAAAGATCAGATCAAATGATCTCAACATTCAAAGGAGGCATGCATGCAAGTTCAAGTTTAGGTTGTAAACTTTAAATTGTAAATCGATGATATAGGACCTTTTACTATCATTTCTCAGTTTGGTTTCTAAGATGAATGAGACAACAAATGAAAAATGGGCATTAACATTGAACATCCAGATGGATATTGCACTAACATTTCTTAGTGAACGAAATAACTAATGTTAATAATTTTTTCTAATTTTATCCGTATATAGCTTGTTTTGTATTATGTAATTTGAGTTATATAACTGCTGAAATGAAGTCTATAGGATTTGTAGTTTGGTCGAGTTTGGTCAAGGGGTTGTGTTAACCATAGATGGGACATCTTTTTTACGCCATACGTTTAACTCAAAAGATACTATAAAGGAAGAGAAATGATGAAGTGGAGAGCAGAAAAGAAAGATTTAGTGAATTTTGCCATAGTTCATCTGTTTTGAATGAATGCTACTGAATTCCATGTGAATTCTATGATTTCATTTCCATGTAATATTCTTAATGATTACCGTAGAAACAATCATAGATCAATGATTTAATCAACGAGGATTATGCATAGAGCTGATGAGTTTATGAGTTTTGTCAGTATTTTGATTTTGTTTCTTTTTGGGGCCATAGATGATGGACTATGGAGTTCACAAGCTCTGGGAACACAACAATGTTGGGGTATGCCATATCTTATCCTTTTCTATGTACATAAACTACTTTGATGTTATTGCTTGTTTTTTGTTCCCTAAAGTATACTCAAGATGCACTATTTATTAAATGAAGAAACTAACAAATAAATGTTATATAGCCCATTTTGATGTAGTATGGAGTTCATTTTGATGCACATAAACTAACAAATAAAAAGAACTTGTAGAAAATCTCCTTAATGTAATATAGCCCATTGGACCATTTATGCTAGTGGGGATGGGCAACTGCAAACCACTATTTATTAAATGAGAACCAGTTGTTAGATATTGTTGAAAAAATTAGCAAAATCCTATAGCTAAAATTCATTGAATAATTCCAAAAACAAAAAAGGTGCCAAATCCCAATCATATAAGATGTATAGCGCACGCACGCGTGTGTATTAAAATGAAGGAAATAGATTCTCATATAGTGTTGAAAAGGCGGGAGGGTCAAGGGGAAATGCTATTCTCTAGAATATTGTTCCAATGGCATTAACACAAGAATTGTGCCTGTACTGCGCTCCACAGTTAGCATCTATAAAATATAGACGGCAACTTTCATAGCACTAAACTAATGGAGCATGTCCCTCCCTCTTTGTGTCCCACAATCGTAACCAGTCATTGATATCATACTTAAGGCAGGCATTCACCAATAAAACATATTGAGTACAAAGTAGAATGCAAACAGTCATCTTATCAGCATACTGAAGACACACGTAATAATGAGATATTAAGGTAGTTTTTCTCCACACAAACGAGAATCAAATGCACCTAGTAACACATGCTCCAGGCATTGCATTGCCAAAAGCCCACTTTTAGGTTGTTAGCTTTCGAGCTGCAAGATGCCTCATTAGCAGGCGAATTATCTTGCTGCTGCTGTAGGGGCTTGAGCTCCTCATAAGCCCATTCAAGACCAGAACAGTAATGGAGTGGGGGATTGAATCGGCTATCATCTGTCTCAGGTGGCAGGAATGCCCAATTCTTTATCAAATATTTCATAACTTCCTTGTTCCTTTCCTTTGCTGCAATGTGAAGCGCGTTGTCCCTGAGTTGCAGTTTTGAACACCAATATTATTCTTTTTCATCAATAAGTAGTACCTACCTCCCCCCTTCTTTCTTTAGCCTCCTTTGTCCATTGTGCATCATGCTCTCTGATGGAAAATTTTGAATGAAAATAAAAGTTTCAAGGCCAAATTGGTCAAAATATAATCAGTATCGGGACACAATATCTCATTCTTTCCATGCCTGCACTTTTTCAGAGGGAAAGAAAATGGGTGGGGAAGAAAAGGTACTTACAACCACATGCACCTTTTGTCCTGGTATCAATATCAGCACCGCACTGGAGCAATACATCCATAACTTTGAGATGCCCTCCTTCAGCAGCAAGGTGTAGAGGGGTCACCCCCTGTGACTTGGGACCCCAAGCAGCCACATGCACATCCATTCCCTCATGAAGAAGTTGTTTAACCCGCAAGATGCCATCAAGATGCACACTTATTACTCTTTCAGACAATAATGTCAATGGAACTGGCGGAACTTATATTTGTTAGTATTTGACCCACTTATAATAATACATTTTATTAAATTGTAAAAAATACTATTATGATGCTAATATTATCTCTTATACAATTTATTTATAATGCTAAATGAATGGATTTTTTGGGTCATAATTATTATGCACTATGGTCTGCCTTTCCAGGTTGAACTTGCAGACAAGCTCCCTCATGTGCAGTCATGACAAGCTTTCCAGTTTGGGTGGAAATGGAGAGAAGAAAAAACATTTCTTCGAGGACTTTGCCAAAAAGCTAGTTATGACAGGCCAAAAGCAGGTTTAGCTGATGAACGTGAAATCGGTTCTTCATTGATTCCAATCAGAACCAAAAGTTGATCCTTCACTGATCAACCAAAAGATTGATGTGAAAATTCTTCAGGGCCTTTTGGGAATATATTAGAATTTTTTTTAATTATTGCAAGACAATTTGTGTTTTTTTTTTTCAATATAAATTCAATATTTGTGTTAAAATTGTCCATTGAAAGTATATAATTTAGAGGTAAAATTATTTACTTTTTGTGACAATTATTTGTCATTAAATATATTATTTAGTGACAAATTAAAATGTATTTTTGTGATAAAATTATATTGTTACTAAATAATATTATTTAGTGACAATTTACTTTTTGTCACTAAAGAAATCTTTTAGTGACAAAATTAAAATTCGTCACTAAAGGTTTAGTGATGGACCTTTAGTGATGAATTAGTAACGAAATAATATTTTGTCATTAAAGTTTTTAGTGACAAGTTTATGATTAATAGTGATAAATTATTTTGTCACTAAATATTAAAATTGTTGTAGTGTCTCATATATTAATTAACCTTTTGGATATGTTGTAGTGATGCAGACTTAAAAAATCTGCCCGAGTCTCATTTTATATGCCAAGATAAGCAAGTCATGGGAGACAAAGGAGGGAGGAAGAAGATCCAAGTAAGTTTTTATTTCTATTTTAAAGTCAGTAATTGCTAGTTATGTTGATGCTTAGCCTTGTCTAAATGTTGCATTTTCCAACTTCCTGTTCTAGATTGTTCTAGATTCTCAATGCTAAACCTTAAACATTGCTTCAACAATCATGATGAGGTGTTGCTGGAACTACCTTTAACTTTTGGTCTTAAATACTGTCAGAAGTTCTAAGGAGAAAGGTCTGTTGTGATTTTCATTTGAAGCCTTATATCTTAATTCTGATTTTAGCTCATACTTAAGATTTATGTGAGGAAACAAGTAGCCCTAGTGCTGTAGTGATAGAAATGATGAACGAGTTCCGAACAATACCTAAAGAGTTGTTACTGTTGATGGAAATATCGGCTGATACAATATGTATCGTTATCGAGGCCTCCAGATATCATTATTCAAAATATCAATTGATACGGCCTTGATAATTTATGATTCTTAAATTTTTTTCCGTCCAATATATTAAATATTATTTTATCTAATACTGATATGACTGTTATCAATACTAATATTCATACTGATATTTTCATTCATAGTTGTCACTATCTTAAACCTCTATATCACATCTTTTTGACAAGGCTGTTTTAGTGCTTATGTTTGCTTATCTTTTATGTAATTTTCCATGCCCTAAATCCTGCATTTCTATTTGTTCTAATTTTGGGATGTGACCTGTATTATTTATGAAAAAAACTCACTTGATATTGACAAGGCTCAAGTGACCTGGATTAGACAATGCAAAATCGGTTCGTGGAGTCCAAGTCATATCTATGGCCGGTCATTGGAGGTTTTAGGTGAAAGAAGCACTCATTTGATTGCTAGGGGCAATGATAAGCAAAGGTATCTTCAGTCATTTGACCATAACTGAGTTGAGGTAAAAAAAAAAAAGCCTTAATTCCTCTAGTCCCCCACCCTTTGTGGTGATGATGGTTTTGCCTTGTATTCCTTGGCTTGGACATAATAATAACCACTAGAAACCTCATCTTCCTAATGCACCTCCTATTCAAGCAATTGATGGCAGGCTTATTTAAGTTAAAAAAATAGAAAAAAAAGATGATGTAGAGATTGAGGTAGAGCTACTAAAAAAAAAAAAAAAAAAAAAAGGCGCTGTCATTGAATAAAAAAAATTAGGATTCCACTTCATTTGAATGACTATCATCAACAATCCGTACGGTACGTTTGGTTGTTAAAATGGAATAAGGTGGGAATAGAATACTTATTCTTAGGTAATAGAATAGGATGTGAATAGAGTTGGAATTATTATTTCCATATTTGGTTGTTGGAATAGAATAAGGTGAAAATTAGTATTTATTTGTTTGGTTTTTAGAATAATATGATGAATAAGGTGGGAATAATAATAATAATAATAGTACAACATAATAATAATAATAATAGTACAACATAATAATAATAATAATAATAATAATAATAATAATAATAATAATAATAATAATAATAATAATAATAATAATAATAATAATAATAATAATAATAATAATATTGATGCGTACTTGGATCCGAAATAGAGTTGATTTCTTGGATGGATCGAACCTGCCCAGTTCACCGAGCACGAATCCCGCACACCACTAAATGTAACAAGAGGTCGGGCGGTTAACAATGGGATATAATCCCATGAGAACACTCTAAAAGTCGGTAAAATAGTCTTCAAAGGAAGAAACTAAAAATGCGTGAGAGCAATGGGAGAGGGGAAGAGAGTGTTTTGTTCCGGATGTCGAGAGACGGGGTCTTTTTCGTATCTCGGATGGTGGGAAGGTAAGAAGCAGTGTAGAGACTCGTTCGTTGCCTTGGTGTTTGATCGTGTCGAAATCACGGAGTCGAGAGCTTGTTTTCGAGCACTTAGGGTTTTCTCGTGTGAGTGAATGCGAGACCTACCTAGAATGAGGATTCTAGGGTTTATTTTACGGCGGGAGAGTGATCATCCTTCTTTGGAAGGCGTGATCCTTCTGTCTCAATCTTGTCGGCAAGCTTTCCGGAGCGAGATGCGGTTGCCAAGGTGGGCGTGATCCTTTCATGCCGAGGAGGCCAACAGGCTTTTCCAAACTAACGTCCTTCCTTTTCGGTACATGGCGGTTGGGTTACCTTGGCGGGCAAGGAATCGGGAAGATTGGGCGCCTTCCTTATTTGAGGGCGCCAATCTTGTCAATATCGTTTCGATGTAAATTGAGATCGTGGAATATCCTTGGAGGATCGTGGTTGGCCCCGATAAGTGGTGGGCCCTTTGTAGAGAGGCGTCATTTGGGCCAAATGTAACGGTCAACGCCGAGTTGACCGTCGGCGTGTTAGCCGCCTTTTGGAGAACGAAGGGAGAATAGCCGCGATCAACTAATGGGGTGCGGGCCGAGAATGGAATAGGCCCATCACTATAAGAAAGCCTAAAGGTTCAAAATTGGTCAACATTAAGTTAGAATCATTAAGTTGCCGCTAAAGCAGTCAATAAATCTCATTGCAAAAATGTTGACCGCCTTTCGTTAACCTTTCTTTGGGCCAGCCCATTATTAGTGTACCTATCACTAGCCCCCCATGCTGGTGGTCAGATTTCTAGCCTCCAGTATGTTCATGATGGGATGTCTTTCCTTGTTTTGAGAATATCGTGAAAATTTATAAAAAGCGTGAAGGAGAGCTTGATCGGAATTGTTGACCGTTTTGTCAATTTGAAAATTGGCCGTTTTGGCCACAATTCAATTGTTGACCTTCTTTTCGTCAATTTCAGAGTACCGCAATTGTTGACCGTTTTGGTTAATTCGAGTACCGGTGTTGACCTTCTTTGGTCGATTAGTGAGGAATGTCGTGTTAGTCAATTCGGCACTTAATTGTTGACCGTTTTTGGTCAATTTCGGATTTGTTTATAGTCTTTGGTCAATTAGAATACTAGAATTGTTGATCGTCACCGGGAATGATTTTGACTTTGGCCAAATTGTAAGGCAGAAAATGACACGTATCCTCCTTTGGTTGGGCGGAGATTCTGGTCATTAATGCTCCAGAGATCCGTCCTTTTGCATTGTCAAGTTAGAAGGCGACACGTGGCTAGACTGACGACGTCCTTTGAGTGCTTGACGCTTAAGTTTTCCTTCCGTATTTCGAAATCTGTTACGCCTTCAAACCGTCGTCTTCTCCGTTCTTGTTTCTCAACTAAGTCCTCCAAAGAAACCCTAAAGCTCTTCCTGATCATGGCTTCCGTGGCGGATTTCTCATCCGATCTGAGAGAGAATGACATCAAGGCTCTGTGCGTCGAGTTCAACATCCCTAAAGAGATGGCTCGGAGGGTTCGGGCGAAGACGACAAAGCCTTTTCTCCACTTAGGAGGGCTACATTCTTGTTTATGAGGTTTATTTGAGGAGCGGGCCGTAGGAGGAGTTTGAGTCGATTGGCGGCTCTTCAAGTACCGTCGTCCGCCTCCATGCCAATGCGATGAGGTACATTTGCACTCTATGAAAAGTTTAGGATGTCGGCCTTAAGGTTATTTTTAAGGTGACCCGGGGCGGAGTGGATTTCACTCGGCCTGTGTGGGAATAAAAATAAATAAGGCCATCCACGATTCTCGAAGAACCGGAAAACCTTCTTCTTTGTGAAAGTTGGGAGAAGCGGCCCATCATGAGAAATTGGGGTAAGGTTCCAGAGGTGCAGTCTCGAGGCGGAGAACTAATTGGCCGACTAAGGCCATACGGCTAAATCCCGACGAGTTTAAGAGGGATTTCTTGGTTTCCCGGGAGGAGACCAAGAAGGCTAAATTGTCTCTAATCAAAATGATGAGACCCGAGGTCTCGAGAGAAGTTGATAATCCGCCCAAGGTCCTCGGAGGAAGCTGCGAGAGGGCGATCGCTACGCCCTCATCGTCTTCATCGCAAATTGACCTTTTGCGGCGGACCCTAAGAAAGACTTCTCCGGAGTGGAAAATCCTTTGAGGACAGGCCCGGCGGATACGGAGGAGTTATCCCTGCGACTGCGGTGGTTCCAGTGCGGCTGGATGGAGTCTTGAGCGCTCGCGGCGTGCCCGAGGGTTCACGCATTTATATCGTGGAGTCGTCGGCGAGAGCCGATTAATTTGCCTGTTCCAATAGGTGCTGCTCGAGAGGCTGCAAGAGGAGCCCGCCGCCGCGCTGAGGATGATGAGTTTTGAATCGTCTTTTGGATGAGGTAGCGGTGTGTTCGGCGCGAGAGGGTGCTCCCGGCTCGTCATCTCCTACTCCATGCACGGTGGACCGTGCCTCGGAGTCCAGTAGGTGGAGGCCCTACAGAAGACTTATGAGGTATGTCTTCCTCGGCTCCCCTAGTATTTCTTTCTTCTTTGTGTCTGCAAATTCACATTTTGCTTTGGTCCTGTGCAGCCAAGAAGGTTGGCCTCTGCTGTTTCCCAGGAAATGGAGCAGCGCGAACGCATCATTGCAGACAGGGAGGCTAAGATAGCCTGGCTAGAGGCCAAACTGGCCGTCTCAGGAGGGGAGCTCCGTGAGCAGACAGCTGCTCTTGAGGCCGTTTTGGCGGGCGTGGAGATAGTGAATCGAATCAAGCGAAAGCGAGAACGCTGAGCTGAAGGCAGAGGTTGCTCGCTTGAAGGAAGAGGACGATCGACTGAAAGCGAGCAACAAACGCCTCGCAGATCGGGCCGCCGCCGCAGAGAACGAGTTGGCCTCTCGGATGACCCCTCATGAGGTTGGGGGTGCACTACACGCTCGGCTGTTGGAGGGGCTCAACATTGGACGTCGCGTTGCGCGGTTGATCGTTCTTGACTTCCCAGTGGAGTTTATAAACCAAAGAAACCGCGCAGCGCAACGCAAGGAAGATCTGGAGGGAGAGCCCCGAGACAGCCAGGGTGGTCCACCGCCCCTGTAGCCTTTTGTACCTCTTTTGCTTTTTGGACCGTATGTAAATTGTATCACACTTTGTGAGCAATAAAATAGAGGTCCTTTTCAGTTTGGTGCCCCCCGTCCTTTATTGCTTTTTGTGTATGTTTGTGTTGTGGCGTCAGGCGGCCAACCTGATTGGTCGGTTAACATTATTTGGATGCTCAAAGGGTTGAGTCCTTAAGCATGTGTTAGCTAACTGGTGGCGTTGCCCAGTGACAATGGCGTTAGAGAAGGAACGCTTCTCGTTATTGCTTAATCACACTATCCTTTCGTCGAGAAGGTTAGTGCGTGAGGTAGCCAACTGGTTGGTGGGCCGGGCCGCCAAGGAGTAAGATCCTAAGGCGAGGCGGTTGTAATAACCCACTGGTGGCGCCTGCAAGTGAAGACTTGGGCTGCCAATGTTGGAGAAGTGTTTCTCCCTTCGACCATCGTTGATTGACGTTGCTACTCCCCGAAAGGAGGTCGTCGCGTGTGCCATACTTGCCCCCTAAGGTTTTTGACCGCTATGGGCCACTTAGATGACCAATATTTCAGACCGCTCATGGGCCACCTGGATGACCAGGGTTTAAGACCGCTCATGGGCCACCTGGATGACCAAGGTTTTAGACCGCTCATGGGCCACCTGGATAACCAAGGTTTCAGACCGCTCATGGGCCACCTAGATGACTAGGGTTTAAGACCACTTATGGGCCACTGGATGACCGGGGGTTTCAGACTACTTTTTGGGCCACCTAGATGACTAGGTTTAACGAGAGGGTGAAGACCCTCCCGACTTTCCCAGGTCGTAAACGCCGCAAGGCAAACACAGTTCATATATACAAGACCTAGACGGGTTAAGTAAACCTCTTATTTTACTCAATTTACACAATCATGCAAATGAATGCACTTAGACGGGCTAGTACGTACCTTGGCCTCTTATTGAAAGTAGCGTTTCAGGTGGGTTGCGTTCCACGTTCGCGGGACCAACTTTTCGTCCTAGTTTCGGAGTTTGTATGCTTCGTTGCGCAGGACGGCGGAGACAAGAAAAGGTCCCTCCCAGTTGGGAGAAAGCTTGTTTAGTAGGCCCGGCTTTGGCTTGATGCCTCGTAGGACCAAGTCCCCAACGTCGAAAAGGGCTTTCACCTTTCGTTGTAGTACCGGGCAACTCGGTGTTGTGTAATTCTGTCCGTATTAAAGCGGCGTCGCGGGCTTCCTCTAACAAGTCCAAGTGCTCCGTGATTTTCTGGGAGTTGGTCTGTGGGTCGAAGGACTCTACCCTGAGACTTGGAAGCCCAATTTCAATAGGAATTACTGCTTCAGTCCCGTAACAAAGGCTGAAGGGTGTCTCGCGCGTTGGTTCCTTCGGGGTTGTACGATAAGACCAGAGGACGGATGGAAGCTCGTCGGCCAGAGAGCCCTTGCAAGGTCCTCCGGCTTAGTTTTTAACCCGTGGAGTAGAAACGGTTTGTGACCTCCACCGCCCATTGGCACGGGGTATGCCAGCGAAGTGTGGACCGACTTGATCCCAAGGCTGGTGCAAACAAAAATTGGGTCAAGTTGTGGTCACTACAATCTCCGGGACGCTAAACCTGCAGCCAATGCTCTGGCGAAGGAACTCCAGAGTATTGTGTTCTGTGATATTTGCAAGCGGGGCTGCCTCGACCCATTTAGTGAAGTAGTCGATGCTCGCTATAATAAACTTCCTTTGCCCCGTGGCAACGGGAAATGGGCTGAGAATGTCGAGCCCCCATTGCTTGAAGGGCCACGAGCTGAAGTGACTTTAGGTCGTGGACGACTGGTGGTGGTGAAGGTGCGCCGTGGCCGTGGCTTTCACACTTCTTCACAAACTCAAGCGCGTCCTTTTTCATCGAGGGCCAATAGTAGCCCTGTCGCATGATTTTGAAGACTAGGTTTTTCCCGCCTACGTGTGATCTACAGATCCCGAGGTGAACTTCGCCCAGCGCGTAGTCAGCCTCCTCGGGAGTTAGACAGCGGAGATACGAAGTTGAGTATCCGCGGCGATACAGCCGCCCATCGACTACCGTGTATCAGCCGGCTGTCTTTTTAATTCGCTTGGCCTTTTCGGCGTCCTCAGGGAGTGATCCGTCATCCAGTTTTCCGTCTTGGAAATCTGCATTGCCTCTGTTTCTTTTATGCTGGGAGCGTTCAGGATCTCCCGCATGCCTCTCGAATACTGTTCTGGGTTCTCAGCAGCAGCAGCTCTAGCCAGCCGGTCCGCCTTCTAATTTTCAGTTCGAGGAACGTGCGCCAGGGTCAGTTTGTCGAAACCCTGGATGACCTCCCTTGCCTTTGCCAGGTATCTGGCCAAGGAAGGGTTGTTTGCCTCGAAGCCCCTATTGACCTGGTTAACGATTAATTTGGAGTCGCTGTGGACCGCCAACCTCTTGGCAGCGCACTCCTTTGCCAACCGCAAGCCAGCTAGCAGGGCTTCGTACTCGGCGACGTTGTTGGTCGCTGGGAAATCAAGTTTCAAGGAATACTTGATCTCGAATCCATCATAGGTCATTAGGATCACCCCTGCTCCACTACCAGTCCGTGGACGATCCGTCCACGTGGAGTGTCCATTCTGGGATCTCGTTGGGCCGTTCTTCGTTTTCACGGGCGTTCCTCGTGGATTGGGGTCGTGATCTCGACGATGAAGTCAGCTAGAGTGTGTCTTTATGGCCGGTCTGCAGGCTCGATGTCGAACTCTCATGATTCAATAGCCCACTTCACCAACCGGCCCGTAAACGCGTGTTTCGGAGTATGCCCTTGATGGGTGGTCGATAAGGACCACTATGCGTGCGCTTGAAAACGGGCCTTAATTTTGTAGCTGCAAGATAAGTGTGCCATTTTTCAAGACGCGGATAGCAAGTTTCCGGGGCCGGTCAATGTTTTGCTTACATAGTAGACCGGCCATTGGATGTCAGTTCTTGGCGCACAAGGATGGAGGTGAGGGATACCATCTTGCCGCAGGTAAAGGTACTCCTCTCCATCTTTGGGTGACGCTAGCAACGGTGGTGGCCAGATCTTGCTTGTGTGATCGGTCGCCCACTGGAATTCGTTGGATTTTGTCCCTCTCGAGCTTTAAAGAAGGTACTTGTCTCGAGACTTCGCGAGGAAGCGGACAAAGCGGCTAAACGCCTACCAATCACCGGACGTCTTTACGTTTCGTAGGGGAGCCATATCGGCCCGGGGCCTTAATCTTCTGCGGGTTTGCCTCGATCCCCGTGGGAGACGATGAAACCCAAGAATTTCCGAGGCCAGGCCCCGAAGACGCACTTAGTGGATTTAATTTCATTTGCCCGGCGGAGCACCTTAAATGACTCTTCCAAGTCACGTATGTGGTCGCATGACTCCCGCTCGACGAGCATGTCGCCGACGTAGACCTCCATGTGCGACCCAATAGCACCGAACATCTTGTTCATTACCGGACACACTTATCCAGTTCCTCCGGTCCAGGTGGGACGGATCCGTGGCTTCACCAAAGCCGCGCCTATTGGAGGGTTGCCTCGTCCCGATGGTCGAGTTCTCCAACTGCCCGAGCACCGCTTGCAGGGCAACTGGGGCCATGTAACGGAGTTCCCAGTGACTGGTCTCCCGTAACTCTCTCCGAGTAGGCGTTGGGAATTTTATTTTAAGGTGTGAAATTGATGTGACTGTCTAAACATTAGTTTTACGCCTAGTATCGCGTTGTAAACAGGAGGGTGTCAACCACTAGGAAGGTTAGCATGCGACTTGCTTTGTTTTCGGATAGGTGCCTAGGGTGACTTCGGTTGGACCGTCCCTTGGATGGGCAGGTTCATTATCGAGGCCATATAAAGGTCCTTCAGCAGGTTTTAGTTGATTCTTTTTTAGGTCTAATTTATAGAACGCGTCCAAGTAAAGCAAGTCTTTAGAGTTACCATTATCGATAAAGACTCGTTTAAAGTTTGGTAGTCCAAGTACCATCCAAACGAGTCCGAGATTACAAGGGGTCGGCATGGGGGAGATTACATGGTTGAGCCACAATCACCGAAGCTAATAATGCGCGGCTTCTTCCTCCCGGCCTCTTTGCGCTCCTTGCATCTGTAGGGCTCTGGCAGTCGGGTGGTGACCATGTTAACCACTCCCGCCGCAATCCTGCCCGAGGAGGCGTCTGCTCCTGCCCCTCTTCATCAGCCGCCCCTGAGTTCTGTCCTGGTCCCTTGACGAATCGGGTGAGGTGTCCTCTGCGAATCAGGTCCTCGATCTCCCTCTGCAGCTTTTTACAATCTTCGGTTGAGTGGCCAGCAGAGCGATGGAAGTCGCCTTGCTTAGTTTAGAGTCTTTCTTCAGCGTTTTTGGCCACTTCAAAAACTTTTCTCGGCGGATCTGCATTATGACGTTGGAGCGCGTGTCTGTCAGAGGCGTAAAACTGGTGGGCCCATAATCTTTGCTTTTGGGGGCCCGGTCCTGGCCCCTTACAGCGGGAATGTTCTCCGCCACTGTATTTTCTTTTCCCTTCACGTGGAACGGCCGAGGCCGATCCGCCTCTCGGGACTTTCCGCCGCTACGTAGGCCTGGTGATGGATTAGCCGCCCGTGGAAAGTTTGAGATTTTTGTGGGCCAGTGCTTGAAGAAGTCACCGAAAGTAAGCGCCGAGATGAAACCGCAGTTTCATCTCTCTCGTGATCCCGGGAATCCTTTTGGCCTCAACCACGGCGATCCAGAAGCGTTGGTGGGAGGAAAGCCGCTTTATGTGGGAGATGATGCCGCTTCTCTTCCCGTCGGCTCAAGCGTATTGAGCCAGGAAGAGATCCGTGAGTTCACGGAAACGCTAACAATGCTCGAAGGGAGATGGTGAAACCAGATTCCGGCGTCTTTCCTTCGGGCCAAGGACTGGAAGCAAGAACACATCGCCGAGTCTTCTAGCCCTTGTAGACTTAGATGGGTGCGGAAGTGAGTGGTCAATGGATCACCGCCCCCCATCGTATAAGTCAATGGACGGCATTTTAAACTTTGGGTGACGACTCAAGATTTTCGCAGTGAAAGGAGATGGCTCCAAGTCGATGGCGCGCTCGTCATTCTGGAACACGTGATTCCAGATTTGGTTCACTCGTGGATCGGCGTGAGTGGCGTTTGCTGATCGCTTAGAGTTGAGGAAATTCCTCAACTCCGTCTTGTCCCCCTGCTGGTTCACAGATGGGTCCCCTCGTGGATCCAGCAATCGGGAGGCTCGCTCCTGGACTACGTGGTGGTCTTTCGCCCGAGAGTATCGAGGATTTCTTCTTTCCGGGCTCTCTGTCGGAGACGTACTTCCGGAGCGCTCCATTGGCCAGAACGCGGGAGGCGTGAGCCGATTGGCCTTTTCGGGCCTCTTGGCCGGCTTCTTCTTCCTCGGCCACCCCTTTTGGTGGCGAGGAGTGAACAGAATGATCGGCTGTGGAGCGGCTGGTTGTTGTTGCTCTTTTTATGAAGTTGGAGCGAGCGACCGCTCCCAGAGTTGTTGGAAGTAAGGTGGTGGAACTTCGCCTGTGGCCCCGTTGACCAGGACGTCAGTAGCATAGTCCTGGTCGGGGCTAGCAGTGTCTCTAATGGGATCGCTAGCCTGAGCCCTCGTGTTCACCATTGTAGAAGCAGAAGGTGACAAAGAGCTTGAGCAGATTTTAGTGGTAGGCTTTTTGTAAGCACTTCCCACAGACGGCGCCAATGATGCGTACCTGGATCCGACTTCGAACAGATTCGGATTCTTTTGGATGGATCGAACAGCCCGTTCAGAGAGACTTAATTTTGCACACCACTAAAACGAATAAGATTTAACGGCGGAATGTAATCCCACCGAGAATACTCAAGAAAAACTTTTTCAAAGGAAGAAACCGAAAATGCGTGAGAGCAATGGGAGAGGGAAGAGAGTGTTTTGTTAGGATGTCGAGAGGCGTAGGGTCTTTCTTGTATCTGGATGGTGGGAAGGCAGAGAACGGCTGTAGAGACTCGTTCGTTGCCTTGGTGTTTGATCGTGTCTGAGAGTTTGGCTGCCGGGAGTCAGAGCTTGTTTCTCAGAGCACTTAGGGTTTTCTGTGTGAGTGAATGCAGACCTACCTAGAATGAGGATTCTAGGGTTTATTTTATGGTTGGGAGAGTGATCATCCTTCTTTGGAAGGCGTGATCCTTCCTATCTCAACCTTGGCTGGCTTGCCTTCTGGAGCAGATGCCAGTTGCCAAGGTGGGCGTGATCCTTTCATGCTGAGGAGGCCAACAGCTTTCCAAACTAACGTCCTTCCTTTTCAGTACATGGCCGTTGGGTTACCTTGGCGGGCAAGGAATCGGGAAGATCGGGCACCTTCTTTATTTGAAGGGCGCCAATCTTGTCAATATCCTTTCTGGTGTAAATTGAGACCGTGGAATATCCTTGGAGGATCGTGGTTGGCCGTCTGATAAGTGGTGGGCCCAAACGGAGCAGGCCCATTACTGTAGAGGCGTCATTTGGGCCCAATGTATAGGGCGCAGACGGTGAACGTCTGAGTTGACCGTTAGCGTGTTGGCCGCCTTTGTGGAGAACGAATGGAGAATAGCCGGCGATCAACTAATGGGTCATGGGGCTTAATGGAATAGGCCCATCATCAGAAAGAAAGCCTCTAAAGGCCCAATTTGCCGGGTCAACATTAAGTTGACTGGGTCGGCGTGAAGAAGTTGGCCGCCAAGACGGTCAATTCCGGCGTTGACCGTCTTGGGCTCTCCAGTTCCTGGGCCCGTCTCCTTTTTGGGCTTCCGTTGACCTTTCTTTGGGCCAGCCCATTATTGGTGTACCCATCAAATATGTTGCTGGTTAAATTTGTAACCAAATGGAGAAATATCTATTCCTAGGGAATAGAGTTTCTATTCCCTCTTTATTCCTCCAACCAAATGTAGCGGTTTAGTTTTTATAGTTTTCTAAAAGTAGCAAAATTTTATAACTGCTTGAAACAACAAAATGCGTGTGTGGGGATGTTCTGTATCATTAAAAAAGCAAATTACTCTAAATCATGAATTTCATTTTCTCATTAGATGAAAGAATTCAAGCATCATCAGCCAGTGTTGCAGATCTTTGTGTTAAGGTATGACTATCTATCATACATCATTAGCTACTTTGTATTCTAATTTTAGATAATATGGTTTTAACATTTACTCTTTTAATTGTATCCCTTTTAGGTTTCATTCAAATCAATACCTAACCATGACCGTCATATTCTTGTGAACATGAAGCGGAGTTCTGTCCATTCGCATATATAGAACATTGATTGTTTTCATAGTCAATAAATCATTGCAAGCTTACTTCAAACGTTATGAACAACATATTTGTTTTAATCAAGATCGGAGTTAACGAAGAGAAAGGGGGAAGATTACTCAAGGAAAATCTCCACAATCAGTTGCAAGAAAAGTGAGACTGGATTCCCACTGCAGCCTAGATATTAGGAAAGTCCTAAAATGCTATCAGGATTTGTTTATAGTCTTTAGGTAGTCTAGATTTTGATCACTTGTGATTTGTTGCAATATTCAGGTCCATAATTAAGTCATCTAGAACTGTTTGACTTGACAATATATGTGATAACTTTGATGCTACAACCAATGCAAAAAGGTGTACTAGGGAATGAGATAGAATTGTACCAATCTCAAATAACATAGCAAAAAAGCTATAGCTTGGTTACTTGTTGTTTAACAGATTGAAGCCCAAAAATGCATGGTTGTTATGTGATTGAACTCCTTTTCTTTCATGTCTGGAAGTTCCCCCCTCATAAGATCCCCCCTCATAAGATTTCCTCTTTTGTTGTGGACCATTTCAGTCTATAATTTCTCTCTCCTTCGGTTGGGTAAGCAAAGATTGCTAATCCAATTGACAATTATCTTTTAATTAGAGAGCATTTTGTCCGAATTCTATTTCATATGCTTCTTGATGGACGTATATCATCTGATCTTATTCTCTTCTCGATAAACTAATTTGTCATATAAGGTGACTAGACAAAAAATAATGAGCGTTTAAATAGGTGTATTTTGATGATACTTATTTGCTGTCATATTCTTAATATACACTCATTGATTTTCTTATTGATATGGGGAAGAAAAGATGTCCATCAAGTTTATAGTGAGTGAACTGTTTGTTTTTTTTTTTCGTTCTTTCAAAAATTGAATCACTATTTAAGCTGAAATTTTATTTCTTTAACACATCATTCACAAGATTTTCTCCGACTGATGTCCATGTGAAAGAAAAGGAAAGAAAAGAAATACCTTCATAGGTGTCCTCTTTCAGAAGTTTGGATTTAAGAATATCATGTCATGTATAGTGGAGGTGATAAAAATGTGTCTTGTTAAAAGCATGTACAAATAAAGAAACAAAGTTTGTTCCATCCTTGCCAAATGAGTGGGGAGTTTGATTTTACTTGTCCTGTTTAAGCTGATTTGCATATTCTAATATAAGAATGTATCTGTTAATTATACTTTTTGTATACCTGTAGATGTTTGATTGTTTGAGTATATTTATTTGTTTTCCCTTCTATTTGAAGCTTTTATAAATAGGTTTTGAATGTCTTCCTAATTTAATAAGTTAGAAATAAATTCATGAGGAGAAATTCAATTCCAATTTGATGGTAACTATTTGATAGAAGATCTTTGGAGAAGGATTGAAATTTTTATGATCTTACTACTTATTTTTGCCTACTGCAAAACTAAAGACTTTTGGAGGGTGTGTAATTTCCCTTCTAGTTCTTGAGGACCAATTGCTTATATTGATATTTGTAATTTTTATGCGTGTAGACATTGTTAAATTTATTAGTAGTTGATGGGTCCAACATGAATCTAGGTCGGAGCAAATAGTGAGCCACTTCTATGCAACAAAGGGAACACAAGCCTCATTCCAACATCCCGCACACTCCCCGCATTTTCTCATTTTTACCACGTTTACTTCCACCATGCATCTTTTCGTTCCCAGGGAAAGATTTGTAACTTGAACGTCGCAGTGTTTACGGTTCCTTAACCGCTTCATTGCCGAATCCTGTTGCATCCCGCAGCTCTCCGATGAGATGAAGTTGAGCGCCTTTATTGCCATGCTAGCAGTTGGGGAGTTCTTCATGTATCTTGCTCACCAGCGCCCCCAATCTTTTCAGGAAGCTGAGGCCATCTCTCGGGCCTACATTGCGGCTGAGGAGGCCAATGAGGTGAAGTATCCTGAACGCGTAGACTGACAACCAGAAGGACCGACCGCTGGGAAGAAGAGGAACGGAGATAGTGGCAACTCTCATTCTCGGGAACCCCACAAGCAACCGAGGTTCGAGCCGAGTGTTTGAAGGTAGGACAGGCCCCTAATCTTGACACCCCTAAATGACACTCGCTTGAAGATCTTGATGCAGATCCGAGATAAGAAGTTTCTGAAGTGGCCCAAACACCGAAAAACCCAGAGGCCGGAGACCAGACGAAGTATTGCCACTTCCACCGTTCTTTGGGGTATACCACGGAAGACTATCAGACCATGTAGAAAGAAATTGAAGACATGAACTACCGGGGGCACCTTACTTGGCTCCTGAAAGAAAAGTTCAAGGCAAACCTTGAGGCTACCGTTGCCGAAGCCAGAGAACCGCCGAGGAACCGTGTCGTCGTCGGCGTCATTAGCATGATCTCGAACAGGCTAACTAGAAGCAGCGACTAGGATCGGCCCGAAGCCGCGTCCAGCAGCAAGAGAGCAAGAGTAGGGGTTAGGATTGATGTCATTAGTTTTAGTGACGACAATATGACGCATATAACTTTCTCTCATTCAGACCCTCTTGTTGTATAATCCTTGTTTCAGATGGTACTTTTGACTACCAACTGAGATAAGTTTTTATCAATAATGGAAGCTATCAAGATTTGTTGTACCTCGATACATTTTTTAAGCTTGGTCTGAAAAAGTATTAGATGAGAGTAGCTGAAGAATCTCTATATGGCCTAGACAATGAACTAGTGCCTGTGCAAGGAGAGATTCAACTGGAGGTCACAATGAAAACCTACCCATGTACAGATACGTGCGCGCTTATATTCCTCGTTGTCAACCTTCCATCGGCCTACAACGCCATTCGGGGTTAACTGTTCCTGGCCACCTTCGGGGCCGTGACACGATTCCTCACTTGAAGGTGAAGTTGCCGACCCCATATGGGATCCGGGAGGCATTAGGTGATCAGATGATGGGATGAACGTGTTACATATCCCAAGTCGCCCCCGTTGCTCCAAGCCGACCAACTGAGGACCTAGACTTCCGCGATGAGGCATCATTGCAATAGGCTTAGGCAAGCGAAACGATGGAGTTGGTCCCTTGGACCCCAATGAACCCGAGAAGTGCTTGCACATCGATGGGTCCCTCCACGCTGGTCCATAGCTAACTCGTGGACTTTCTCAGGCAGAGCTCCGATGTCTTTGCATGGAATCCTGTTGACATGCCCGAGATACCCTGTCGAAGTAATGGTCCACAAGTTGGGCCTCGATCATAGTCCCAAACCCGTCAGGTAGAAGCGCAGGAACCACTTTGTCGAGAAACTGATAGCCATAAGGGAAGAGGTGAAGAAGTTGCTCGACACAGGATTTCATAAGGGAAGAGGTGAAGAAGTTGCTCGACATAGGATTTTATAAGGGAAGTCCAGTACCCATATTGGCTATCGAACGTTGTCCTCGTGAAGAAGAGCAGCGGCAAGTGGTGGATGTGCGTTTTCATCAACGTGAACAAAGCCTGCCCGAAAGATAGTTTTTCACTTCCTCGGATTGATCAGCTGGTGGACTCAACGTCCGGGTATGAACTTCTAAGTTTCATAGATGCTTACTCGGGTTACAACTAAATAAGGATAAGCTTAGACGACGAAGAGCACACTTCATTCATGACCGACCAGGAATCTTAGTGCTACAAGGTCATGCCTTTCAGTCTGAAGAACGCCGGTGCAACCTACTAGCGGCTAGTGAACAAAATGTTTGAAGTCCAAATCGGTAGGAACGTGGAGGTATACATAGACGACATGCTCATCAAAAGCAAAGTAATCAACGAGTACGTTTGTGACCTGGCAGAAACCTTCGAGGTGCTTTGAGCCCACTGGATGAAACTCAACCCGGCCAAGTGCATGTTTGGGATTACCTTTGGAAAATTCCCGGGCTTCATGGTATCCCAACGCGGCATTGAAGCTATCCTAGAGAAAATCAAAGCCTTCCTCAACGTGAATCCTTTACGGACCGTGAAGGAAGTTCAGAAGCTCACAGAGAGACTCGTCCTCTTGCGATTCCTGACCATGTCCGCAGATAAGTATCTACCGTTCTTCAAAGCCCTTAGGGGGACGAAGGTGACTGGATTCTGATGGACGGACGAGTGCGAGGCTACGTTCCAGGAGTTGAAAGAGTATCTCACTAATCCTCCACTCCTAACCTCCCCTTCGAAGGGTGGTGACCTATATCTCTACCTGACGGTGTCAAACACGGCTCTTAGTTCGTTCTTTATTCGGCACTAGGGGAATGTGCAACGATGTGTGTATTATGTGAGTATAGTGCTGACAGACACGAGTCCTACTTCCCTCACGCCGAGAGAATTGCCCTAGCCATCATCTACTCTACCCGCAAGTTGAGGCCATACTTCCTATTGCACCAAATCGTGGTGCTGATTGACCAGCTTCAGAAGGCAATCTTGCAAAAGCACGAGATGTCTGGACGATTGGTCAAGTGTGCCATAGAGTTGGGTGAGTTTGACATGGAGTTCCGATCAAGGCCAGCCCACAAGGGCCAAGCTCTCGTAGATTTCATGGTAGAAACGGCGACCCCCGCTCTCGACGCCCCTAGACCAAACCGAAGACACAAACTCCGTGAGCACCCTCTGTGGACCCTCAACATCGACGGGTTGACCACGCTAATAGGCAGTGGGGTCAGAGTCGTGCCTAAAACCCCCAATGGCTTGGAGATCAAGTACTCTTTGATGCTCGGATTCCCAGCCATCAACAACGTAGTAGAATATGAGGCCCTCCTCGCAGGGCTCAGGTTGGCTAAGGAATGCTTAGTGAGAGCTTTGGTCGTACGTAGTGACTCGGAGTTAGTGGTCAACCAGATTCAGAGAGTCTTTGAGGTATCGAACCCACGGCTCACTAAATACCTAGCAAAGGCGAAGGCTCAAGCCCAAGCGTTTGAGAAGTTTGAGATTGAGCACATTTCAAGAGCAGAGAATTAGAAGGCTGACCAGCTGGCCAAGGACCTAACGGCGGGATCTCGGGAGTGGTATGCTAGGAGCATGCGAGAAGTTCTGGCCATGCCCAGCATTGACGGCCCGGAACATGAGGTGTTGCAGATAGTCGAAGACAACAATTGGATGACCCCGTATTGGAAGTACCTGATGGACGGAGCACTGCCAAAAGACCTTGAGGAGGCCAAGCGAGTAAAGAAGACGGCTGGCTAGTACACGATCATCGATGGGAGATTGTACCGGCGGGGATACTCGACCCCTACTTGAAGTGCTTCATGCTGTAGGAAGCCAAATATTCGCTAGGCGAAGTCCATCTTAGCGTATGGCTCGCACGTCAGAGAAAAAACCTTGCATCAAAAATTATGCAGCAATGTTTAATCTGGTCTACGATGAAGCGAGACGCCATAGATTTCATCAAAAAGTGTGAGAGCTGCCAAGTTCACGGGTCCTTGATCCACCAGCCACACACATAGCTGCAGAACCAGCAAGCCCCGTGGCCATTCGCACAATGAGGGCTCAATATCTTTAGGCCCATGCCCTTGGAAGATCTACAAGCCCATGCACAATTGATGAGAGATTGTTGTATCGATCCTTGTTTCAGATGGTATTCTCGACCACCAACTAAGACAAGTTTTTATAAATAATGGAAGCTCTCGAGATTTGCTGTACCTTGATGAATTTTTTAAGCTTGGTTTGAAAAAGTACCAGATGAGAGTAGCCGAAGGACCTCTATATGGCCTAGACAATGAACCAGTGCCCATGTAAGGAGAGATTCAACTGGAGGTCACAATGAAAATTCACCCGCGTACAAATACGTGCGCGCTTACATTCCTTGTTGTCGACCTGCCATTGGCCTACAACGCCATTCGGGGTCAACTGTTCCTAGCCACTTTCGAGGCCTTGACATCGATTCCTTACTTGAAGGTGAAGTTCCCGACCCCATATGGAATCGGGGAGGCATTGGGCGATCATATGATGGGATGAACGTGTTACATATCTCAGGTCGCCCCCGTTGCTCTAAGCTGACCAACTGAGGACCTAGACTTCCGCGAAAGGCATCATTGCAATAGGCTCAGTCATGCAAGACGACGGAGCTGGTCCCCTTGGACCCCAACGAACCCGAGAAGTTCATGCAAATCGGTGGGTCCGTCCATGCCGGTTCGTAGCCAACTTGTGGACTTTCTCATGCGGAGCTCCGATGTCTTCACATGGAATCCAGCTGACATGCCTGGGACATCCGCCGGAGTAATGGTTCACAAGTTGGGTCTCGATTCTGGTCCCAAACCCGTCAGGCAGAAGCGCGGGAACCACTTCGTCGAGAAACTGATAGCCATAAGGGAAGAGGTGAAGTTGCTTGACGCAGGATTCATAAGGGAAGTCCAGTACCCGTATTGGCTATTGAACGTCGTCCTCGTGAAGAAGACCAGCGGCAAGTGGTGGATGTGCGTCTTCACCGATGTAAACAAAGCTTGCCCGAAAGATAGTTTTTTGCTTCCTCGGATCGATCAGCTGGTGGATTACACGCCCGGGTATGAACTTCTGCGCTTCATAGATGTCTACTCTGGTTACAACAAAATAAGGATGAGCCTGGACGACGAGGAACGCATCTCATTCATGATCGACCAGGAATGTTGCTGCTACAAGGTCTTGCCTTTCATTCTGAAGAATGCCGGTGCGACCTACTAGAGGCTGGTGAACAAAATGTTCGAAGTCCAAATTGGTAGGGATGTGGAGGTATACATAGACGACATGTTTGTCAAAAGTAAAGTAATTAACGACAATGTCTGTGACTTGGCAAAAACCTTTGAGGTGCTTCGAGCCCACTGGATGAAGCTCAACCCGACTAAGTGCGTGTTCGGGGTTACCTTCGGAAAATTCATGGGTTTTATAGTATCCCAATGCGGCATTGAAGCGAACTCGGAGAAAATCAAAGCCATCCTCGACGTGAATGCTCTGCGGACCGTGAAGGAAGTTTAGAAGCTCACAGGGAGACTTGTCATCCTCTTGCGATTCCTGGCGAAGTCCGTGGCATACCCGCAGGCTAACGACCTGGTCAAAGTGACCAACCGGACGCTGCTGTATGGATTGAAGACTAAACTCGAGGACGCAGGGGGCTTTTGGGCCGATAAGTTACCTTCTGTGCTCAAGTCGTACCGCGCGACCCCGCGGGAACTGACACGGGAGGCACCCTTTAGTCTCTGCTACGCGGTTGAAGCGGTCGTCCTCGTCGAAGTGGGGCTCCTCAGCCTTCGGATCGAATGCTTCGACCCTATTAGCATCTCCCGGTGGCTTAGAGAGCACTTGGACCTGCTCCCGGAAGCTCGCAATGCGGCGCGCTTGAGGACAATATCCTACCAACAGTGCATTGCTCGGTACTACAATAAGCAGGTGAAAGTTTGCTCACTCGAGGTCGGGGATCTGGTCCTCCGGAGTGTAGAGGTAACCGGTAAAATCGCCCACAGGAACAAGCTCTCCCCATACTGGGAAGGCCCATTCATTGTTTTAGCGATCCTCCGAAACGAGATGTACAAGCTGCGCACCTAGGATGGCAAACAGGTCCCTTGGACTTGAAATGCTACCCACCTCAAGAAATATTACCAGTGAGCCACACACACGCACCCAAGTAAGGTGTGCACACATGAGCTGGAATGCTTGTATATATACTACGTTTTTATTAGGAAAATTGTTATTTTTATTTTGCTTATATGACTGTTCATATGAATGTGTGCTTGCTTGCCATTTCAAAGAGTAAAAACGGCCTAGATTGCCCCTAAATTGGGAGGACGTTTGTCCGCCTATAAAAAAAAAACCTTAGTCTTGCGCCTAGTAGCCCACATGCAGTTGAATTCCAAGCCTTGGCTACGCGCCGAAAGGAAATTAGGGGCTGCAAAAACTCGGCCTCGCGCCGAGCGACCAATCAGCGGTTGAATTTTGAACCCTGACTCGACATCGGAAGGCCCTTAGCAGTCACAGTGCCTTGGCTCCATGCCAAGCGTCCTAAATGCGGCCGAACTAGCAGGCCAAGGGGCTCCGAAAGCTCCAAACGAAACGGTCATTAAAGCCTTCGGGGGCCTAAGCAGCAGGCGTGTGGTAATCTTCTTCGGAAGAGGAGAGCACCCTCAGTCAATGATAGTCGATGGGTTAGGACTATGTGCACGTAAACGACGACACCCTGAGTAGGGTCGAGCGCCAAAGCGGTGTCGTGTGCGCAACGGCCTAAGACCCGAGTCCGGCTGCTATGGCCTCAATACCTTGTTGGCCCTCGAGAGACTCCATAGGGCATGCGTCAACATCCGATTCATTGGACAAAGCATCCCACTATGCGCAAGATGCGGCGACATCCTCAACCGAGGATGAGCATAGCACAAACGGCTCCCAAAGCGAGCATTGGCAACGAGCTTAGCCAATACAATGGAAAGATCCATATCATTCAAAAGGGAAAAAAAAACAAAGAAAAAGAGAAGAAAGAAAGGTGAAAAGAAAGTATGCTTTATTTAAGCCAGAGATTACAAGGTTCCTCTCAAAAAGTTATAGACAGAAAAAGTGAACAAAGAGTGTAGTTTCCCTATGTGCTCAAAGGTCCTGACCTCTCGGGAAGCTGATTAAGCATGAGCTATATTCGATTCCATCATTACGACGGTCGAAGATCCCTGTAGAGACGTCCGGAGCTGCAACGGAGACTATACAACAACATAGGCATATGCCATCCTAGAACCCTCCATCCAACACCCGAGCCATCTCCTCCGGAGAGAGCTGGATTGGCAAGCCAACCTCAGCATGGGTACACCGGTCCTGTAAGCTAACAATGAGGTCCCTAGCCACTAGTTTACCTATCAGCCGCTTGTTCTCCAGCTTCAAGGTGGCAACCTCGCCCCTCTAACGCTGCTTAACCGCTCGTTTGCCCTCTTCTTGAGCTTGATGGGTGCGCTCGTCCTATTAAGAAAGAAGCAGTGTGGAGGTTTTGAATCGCGTTTGGGATCTGCAAAGGAGAAAAAGGATGAAAAGCCCATTAATCTTGGCAACGTGGGAAACATTGCACAAAGGAAGTTGGTAGACGGATTCCCAACTTGATGAGCAAAGATGTTACGGATTTAGATCAAGCAGGTCAATTTAAATAATTAATTATAATTTTTAAAAATTAAAATTTTAAATAAATTCAATATATAATACAAAGTCCTGAAATTCGGGTATGACAAATCAAATATACAAGATCCAACAAATCAAAAATCCACACACTATCTCATTGGACAACCATCCGAACAAAATAAATACGACCTGCTTTACAATCATTGTAAGGGAGGTAACAATTCAACTAAAAATCATAATCAAACATATAATATTTGAACTCTTCCCGAAATATTACAATGATCCTCTAGCTGCATGTGAACGACGTGCTCTTCTCGGAGTCACACTTGGCATTGCTCGAGCTCCTCCTGAAGAATAGCGATCTGGCTCTGGGCTTGCGAATTGACATCCGCTAGCCATGATGACCTCACCTCTGCCTCCGACCATGCTTGCTCGAAGTAAGCCGCTTGTGCCCGACTCTGCTCGATATCAAAAAATGGAGGCCTGCACCCGGATCTCAATCTCCTGAGCTGTCCGTTGGCACGGCGGATCAGTCGGTTGGCTCCCTCAGGCCCCCAGTGTCGAGAGGAATTGAAAACCCTTTAGATTCAAAGCCTAGCGGCGCTTTAGAGGCCTCGCCGACCCAAGGATTCAAACCCTTCTGCTACCGTTGTGGCAAGCCCCACCTCATCGTGGCCTCTCAGCCCTCACTCTCCACATCGCGACTCCTCGGTAGAGGGCTCAAACCCCAAAGAGGAGGACAATCTTGCTGATGGTCTTGGAGCAACGTTGCGCACCTCGTTTGCCATTATCGTGAGCACAACCAATGGAAAGAGGAAATGACAGCAAGACTCGATTTCATATCTCACAGTAGTAAATGGATGCCTAAATTGGAGAAGTCCTTGGCGCTTAAATAGCCAAAACTTTCCTTAAGGAGACGACGTCGTTTAACTAAGGAAGGCCGTTCCGCCGCCCAACAAAATCCCTCTACGTGGCGACACCTTGAAGCACCGTGCATTTTCAAGAATGGCAATTATGTCGTGACGGCCTTGCGGTTCTCGGCGCATTAAATGCATAGATGCAACCTGATTAACGCGTCTTTATTAATATTGTTCAGTCATCCAAGGCAGGATATGAACGCCGCAAGCTCCCAAGCGGCTCCCAGAGGACGAGGAAAGGATCATAATAACCTCACAATCTAAGGTTATGTGCTGTCATTATGTATCCGGAGGTGGGTCAATTAAATCGCAGATGCCGCCATAAGGATTATAGCGGCTCCCCAGAGGACGAGGAAAGGATCATAATAACCTCACAATCTAAGGTTATGTGCTGTCATTATGTATCCGGAGGTGGGTCAATTAAATCGCAGATGCCGCCATGTCCCCCGGGGTCAGAGGCAGTCATCGTCCTTCCATAGTAATATCCTAGGGCTTGCCAAGAGTATCACCTGCTCAAATAAGTAGACAAGATATACGGCCAGTGTAATCCTTGAGTCGCTACTGTAATACCCAAGTCATGTCAAGGGATATTACCCTTCATAACATAATCTATGGTTCTAATTTCATAATTCCTTATTCATTTGAGAAAAGGTTCAGCATACTTCTTTCACATAGTTCTCACACCAGAGAACGGATCATTCATATCACATATTGTGGCATTTTTCCTCCGAATATTCATATGCTTTTCATTTTGCTTTTGGATTTAAGTCCTTTCATGACTTAACTTATATACGAATATCATGTGCATAGGGAAGGTGGAAATTCTTGCCATCGTAAGCCTAATTTGACTCTAGGGCTTCCGGATAACAATTGTCTTCACGATTACTTAGCAACAATTTTTTTCGGATTACATAATTAAACATATGCAAATATATATGCAATTTAATTAACAATTAAACAATGTGAAATTTATGCAAAACTTATCAAAGGGTTTGGGTGAACAATGCACGTGAACAGTGCACATTGGGCATATCAGTTAATTCACGGAATTTCGGACATTCAATGGGTGAATTAATGAATTCAAGATATGGGTAAACGTAATCTCAAGCCAATTTATACAATAATTTTGAAATATATATTCAAATGAGGTCCGGGGGCGGGTCTAAGATTTCACGAACGAAAACCCACATAAATCTACTTAATCGGGTATCCAATCGATAAATTAACTTACATGGGATGTGGGCAATGGTATTCTAGTCTTAATTCATGCAAAAGCCTCAAAAATCGGGGGCCGAAACTATCCAAATGTGGGGTTAGGGTTTCGTGAACGGCTTTAGGGTTTGAGCATGAAAACCGGTCAATTTCTACAAATTTGGACATTGAATTCATATATATGCATGCTAGGGTCATGGGTATTACAAATATATGTATGGGGTCGGGTATCGAGATAATAATACCCGAAGGAGATCAAATGAAAATAAAAAAATGGAAGAGAAGGGTATAGATGCACCCTCGACCCACTCTACGATTTCTCCACCTAGTTCGAAGCCAAAATTTGCCA
The DNA here is from genome assembly GCA_033239525.1 of Nepenthes gracilis. NCBI lineage: Eukaryota > Viridiplantae > Streptophyta > Magnoliopsida > Caryophyllales > Nepenthaceae > Nepenthes > Nepenthes gracilis. The sequence goes on along the minus strand of BSYO01000022.1, from coordinate 10,387,964 downwards.
CGAGGGCCTTCGTTTTGCCCTTTCTCTCTCTTTGCCCTCCCTCTCTCTCTTCATGTGCCTTTTGCTCTATTTTTCCCTATCCCCGCGTCCGCAACGGTTTTAAAAAGCCCGAACGCGGCTTTTACACAGACTCGCGCTCAAGCGTGGTCTGTGGCGCGCAGCAGGCGTGCACGTGCTGGAATCGGTGCACCCAACAGCCTGTCCGACACCGCTGCCCGATTTTCGATTCCGAGACATATCTTTCCACATACCTCAATCCTAATTGTGATTATACTAATTTATGACCCCTATGTTATCATAATTTAAAACCCGAATCATAATTACGGGTTAATATATCAAGATTAAAATGTCAATTCCTAATTTCACTAATTCCGGGCCTTTGGCCCCTTAAATTTGATTCCTCTCGAATCCTTAGATCTCGGTCCACTTATTTAAACTTAATTACTTGAATGTACCATGCTCCAAAAATTGGTACCTTACAGTATGCGCTTTTAAGACACTGACAATTTGATTGCATTAGATAATTGAATAATGTTTTGAATTTTGTGTATGCCTTTTTTCACATCCTTGTTTTTATATATTTTTCACTTGTATTTGAGGGTAGAACTTGGTGAAACAATATATTTCTATTTTTTGTAGTTTTATTTGAATTAATTTAATATTAATTGTAATTTTGGGTAATTTGAAAGTGTGAAATTAATTAAATATTGAAAAATTTTGGGAAGATGACTGGATCGGTCGAGCTGGTGCCGGAGGTGCGCTCGTGCTATCGTCCGAATATCGATTTGGATTTTGGAATAAAATAAAATATAAAATAGAATAAAATAATAATGATATATAATAATAATATTATTATTATAATATATATATATAACAAAAACAAAAAGGAAAATCAGAAGATTGTAGATAAGAATGGGGGAATAGTAAAAGCAGGGTTTTCGGGGTGAGAGATTGAGAATCGAAGAGAAAGAGAGGGTTTCAGTTGCCGTTCACGGCACGTGGCGGAGGAGAGGAAGGAAGAGGACGGCGGGGGGCTGGTGACGGCAATGTGCGATGAGGATGGCATGATGGTGGTTGTCGGCGGCTGAAGGTTTGGCCGGTGGTGGTTGAGTGGCTCGAGGTGAGAATATCGAGGAAGCCGACGATGGTTGTTGGCTGCATCAGCAGCATCGTGGCCGACGAGGTGGCCGGATGGGAGGCAAAGTCGGTGGCGATGGTGGTCTCCAGTGATCGGCGACGGTGTGGGCGGAGCGGCGTGCGGCATAAGCCGCGTAGAGGAGAGAGAAATGGGTGGAGCAGTGAGAGGTGGCGCCGACAGTGAGAGACCGGTGCACGGGGAAAAGGATCGCCGGAGAAGGAAGCAACGGCGATGGTGGTCGCTGGGAAAGCCGACGATAGCCGTTTGAGACAATAGCGGTGGCACGTGGGAGGCCGCACAAATAGGAGAGAAAGGGGAGCCGTGGGCAGCGCACACGTCAAGAGAGAGGGTGCCGTTCGGGCACCTCGGGACATCTTTTCTTCAGATCTGTGAAGTATGATGTCAAGGTAAGTATCTATAAATCCCCTTTTGATCTGATTTAATATCTGAAATATTTTAGACACTGTTTGAAATTTTTATTAACATGCATATAATTTTATCTGCCCCATTTGTTTAATCTGGACATGCATGTGTAGTTCATTGGCTAATTTGGATGTTTCTAGATTGACTTTTATGATTTTGGAGGGTTTAATATTTTTTCTCGAAGCCCAAATAATTTATTGGACACCGTATATTTTATATCAATATATTTGTATGAAAATTAGCATTAAAACTTTGCATAGGCCATGTAGTCGCATGTACGTGCCAGATCGTGGTCACTACATTTGGACTTGGATTATTTGATTTTTCTTGCCAGTTCCCGACGGGAAGATATTTGTTATTTGGAAATTCCTTTCCGCTGGTAGGAAAGGTTTGGAGTAGTGACCATTCTCATTTAGATAATTTAATTTGACTTTATAATATATTCGGACGTCTTAATATATCCGACAAACTTGAGGAATGCACCCAAAGTCGTGGGTGACAAAATATAGTAAGTAATCTTATCTATGGGTACACAGTATATGAATTTTGGTCTAAGGTTATCGGGATTATGTGTAACTCTTTTTCAAGCTAGTCTTTAAATAATTAGAACCCGGATTTGGTGCATAATTTGTATTTTTGCATTAATTGGTATTTGACTTTGATTTGAATATGGATTTTTGGACTTAGATTTGAGATTCGCCGATTTTGTCTATAATTGTGATTGGTATGTCTCGTATAAACAATTTTGATTATATGTTTTGATCCGAGCCTTTGGAATATTTGTCGCAATACTGCTTCGATTTCTGCGCACACTATTGGATCATCCGGCTATCGGATTCTGCCTCAGATCATAAGCTGATTGGGACTTAGACTTGGACTCGGATTGGATTTCGGCCTTTGGAATTAGTCCAGATCACCTCTGTTTTGGTTATATATATATTTATATATATATGTATGTCCCGAAAACTATTTTTAAATTTGGACATTTGTTTGTATTTGGATATTTTATTTGAGTACGAGACTACCATTGGACTTTAAAATTTGGATCTTTGATTTTTATTGGATTTGTTATATCGGCAAATTGGATTTATTGCGTAATTTGATTTGATTTTCACCCATTTGACATTCCCTTTAATTTATTGGACTCATTTTGTCTAAAATATGATACTTGTTGGGCATTTGGCTCACGTTTTCTGTTTTGTCCCTTCAGAGTAGAAGGCGCAAATGCATTACAGGAGTTAAGATGTGATTTTCAGCTATTCGTCCAATTTGGTGAGTTTAGTTTATTATGATTTAAATTTGGTATTTGATACAACTGAATTATGGAATTGGTTGGATATATACCCCTAGTGTATTTTGAAAATAGTTCTGATGTTATATTATACTTGATTATGATTTTTGATTGGATTGTTACCTCCCTTATGATATTTGTAGAGAAGATCGTATTTATTTATGTCCAAACGGTTATCCGATGTGGTCCTGTGTGGATTTTAGTTTGTCGGGTTCTGTTTATTTGAATTGTCACATTCGGATTTTTGGAACTTAGATTTATTGGTTAAATTTATTTGAGATTTTAAAGTTTAGGAATTATAATTAATTTTTAAATTGACTTATTTGGTCCGAGTTTGTGACATTTATGCTGATAATAAAATATTTTTCAATATCTTGCTACATGTATTTTAATTTTTTTTAGAAGGTTAGGATTTGATGAGCTTTTTGTTGGGATCTTTACTGTTCATTTATGTTTATATTTTTTTCTCTTATTAGAAAGCCGAGTTTGTAAAATAACTTGCGATGACATAAGGTTTTCTTCCATTTTGTGCATTTTGGTATTCAAAAAGAATTGTTCTTCATAGATTTCCTAATGTCACAAGACTTGTTTTGATGCATGCATATGGTTATTACAGTCTTATGAATATGCTATAATTGTTTGGTTTTGTGTGAGTGTCTCTACTGAACGTGGCAGATGTGCAAGTATAAAGTTTTATTATTTACCATTGTATATCTTAAGCTTTCAAATGCTAGTTGAGTTTTCTCAATGATTCAATTATCAACAATAAAAAAACTCATGATGGAGTATTTTTGTTGTATCAGTTGGAAAAATTGTGGTTATTGCTTAGATTAGTAGCAGTCGTATTGCTTTAGATGAGTCTTTACCTTAAACTACCAGCAGCTAATCCCTTTCCCAAACTCCCCCAAATTGAAAAGATAAAGGAAAAGAAAATTGATAGTAAATTTGTATTGCCAAAGCATTATCATTTTCTTTTCACATCTTGCTCTTTCTCTTCTTTGTATTTTATATTATGTTGTAGGACCTCATCTTGATGTTGATGCTGTATGGTATTTTTGTTGATTATAGAATTTTAGTATCTCTTTCTCTATGAAATTGCTTCTTCCTTGTGGAAGTAAATAATAAACAAAATATTTACCCATGTTAAGGCTTTCTCATCAGAGATATAATTGTATTGTATGGGTCTGTATCCATTGTATTTGGTTTTTTAGTTTTTGCATAGGAGTTATATCATGTGATTTAGTATTATGTACTCGTTTTTAATATTTTTAATGTGTTTTTTTTAATATCTTATTTGCAACAAATTAGCTTTAACACTTGATAGTTGTTAGATGGTAATTGGTAATGAAGGGTAGCCTATTGATGGGCTAACAACTTGCACAAGACAAAGGTGTTTGATAACTATTCAGCTTGCTCTCGTTAAAATAGTTAAGATTATAATAACAAAGTAATATTATACTTTTCATACCCTCTTTTCTATAGGTTATATCCAGGCAGGTAAATTATATTCTTTTCCTTTTTTTCGGAAGAAATAAACACATGCAAATGTAAGTTTTCATTGAACAAGGATGCTATTGATATTCAAACAACATTTTTTTGTTTTTTGTTTTTACATTTTCTTTGCATGCACAAGAATGCTTACATTCTATTAGTATCTTGTGCACAATTGAGGTGGGCTGTAATCGAGGTGAAATTAAATGAATTGAAATGGTAAATTGCACTTTTTTTTTTTTTTTTTTTGGGGGGGTGTTTCTTTGCAACATAATTTTATTCTCCCATTCTTTACTTTTTTTATTGCATTTTTTCAGGTAAGCAAGGAAAGTAACACTACTTTTGTTAGTATTGTTTCACTGAGCCGGTTTGTTTTGTTCTGTCCATATTTTTTATTTTTAGTATGTTATAGTTTGTTGGTTATTTGATGGTGTTTAAAACTGAAAGCTGAATTTGACAATTGAAAGGAATTGTGTGATGTTACCTACCTACTCAATGCAATGTAAGGTTGATCTATTGGGTACCAACAAATAGAAATTATATAAACTAGAAATTGGAAATGGCCTTTTCTTATGGACTTGAATACTTTTAATTTATAAAATGAGATGAGATGCCTACTTCTTCCACCATAAGCTAGAGGTACAAACATTCCGATATGCTGATAGTGTTTTTTTTTTAATTATCCGTATTTATTGTCTTAACTCTTCCCAGTATGTGTACCCTTTTTGTTAAAAAAGTTTCCTAGCAGCTAAATTGACAGATAGTAGTATCTAACAGTTAGGTTTGATTTTAAGAGGGCGATTTCATGTATAAATAGATTACTTCATATTATATTCTTATTTATAACAATTTCAATACTAGTTTTAGGAAGTATTAAGTAGCATTCTCTATATTCATTGCATGTTAACTAATATTTTAGAAAAAGAGTTTTGATGTGATGGTAAAATTGTTCTATTTTAACCTGGAATAGTTAGAGGTTCAAATGATAGGTAATATTTTTTAGATTTTACGGTGAATGTTTCATGCAATTTTTTTTTTTTTTTTTTTGGTATTATTTGAGATGCAATTGTTAGTTTGTCAAATCTACAGCATTCTCTTAACTATAAAATAAGGCATGATTTTACTTTTACATAGGATTTTTTTACCTTCATAGTTTTTCCCATGGTTGATGTCAAAAATTTGGAAATGTTTCTTAGCTTTACTAAAAATTATTGCTAATTGTTATCATTTATTAAGGGGGTTTATGCAGCATTGATATCAGAAATAGCAGAGATGATAATCAAGTGGGGGCAATGGGACATGGGTGGGGCATGGTGAAAAACTGATAGGAACATGGTGAAAAATTGGTAGGAACATGATAGCTTTTCAACAATTATGATGATGGTGGTGGTGGTGGTTAGTGTGATGACATGTCATTAAACATGGCAACATCTAATATTATAGTTAATTTCTATTATGGAAATGACAAAATTTTCTAAACTTCTACTATTGCATTAATCTTTGCCTCTACCTTTTGGGAAGGCTCAATTGGCCCGGTTGCTGCCCACCTTGCCTTTTTTTAGTTTGGCAGTCAAGAAGTTTCCAGCATTTCTTCTTAATGTGTCGAGTTTTCCATGGTGAATGCCGTTAAGCAAGTCTTTATCTCTTTGATCTCTAAAACGACCATCCCTTGTATTACTTAGGCACAAGAGAGTAGCCAAGCAAATTAGTCCTGCTGATCATTACACACCATTGCACCCTTCTGCTTCCTTTGTGTAGAAGAACATGTCTCAAGTTTTGAAATGGGTTGCTGTTTAACGCATACTCTAATATGGTGATACTCTATTTTGGTGGTGCTAGATAATTATATTGTCATTCTTTTGAATTCTTATTCCTCTATCATAATCAGAATACTTGTTTTTAAAATCTTAGTAAAAGTGCATTATGTTCTGATACAAACTATCTAAGTTTGCGAAACACTAAAAATATCCAGAGATCATTGGGTTGTGTCACGGATAAATAGAGCATCATTTCATAAGAAGAGTAAGTTTGGGCTATTGCATTCTATACATTCTATATGGTTTTGGGCATAATTCTAGATTCATTGGCCTTGGAGGGGGTTATGTTAAAAAGTGTTTTGGGAAAATGTTATAGTTTATAGCTTATAGTAGAAGTGCTTTTGGTGTGCCTTTGGAAAAATTCTAAATTGAAACTATTTAAAAACTCACACAACAATTTACAGAATGCTTCCTCAATTAGCTTTAGAAAGTTTTTTGGAAAAGATCTAATTTATCTTTTTTTTTTTTTCAAATGATGTTTTAAAAGAAACCTTATTTATCATATAATTCACTTAATCGGGAGTAAATGACCACCTTATTTCATTTTGTCCAACTAAGGACAAAATGAAAAATTTACAAAAAAAATTATTTGCAAAATCAAGCAAGATTAAATTAAATATAGACTTTCATCCTTTAGCTGGTGGAGAGGATAGGTGCAAACAAAGTTACCTGAATGCTCTAAGAGAAGTGATTTATGTTGATTACAATACACATGAATTAGTTATAGACTCTGCGAAAGACTGAGGTATCTTGTCACTTCTAAAACAGTGGAATGTTGTTAGGCTTACATCCGCAACAATTTAGTGAAGTTAGAATGCTTTCTACCATGCCTTGGTTTTGTGAACACATACACAAGCACACAAGATTTGATAAAGTTCTCTTGATATCATTAAATCAAACAAATTTTGTCAACTTTAGGGTTTCAATTAGTTGAGTATGACTTTGCATTATAACCAATTTAGGCTAACGATTTAATGAGGCTAGGGCTTTTGATTACCCATTCACCATGGATTGTGGTTGCAAATGCGCTTACAAGCTATAACTAGATGTCCATATATGTCGTTGGCCTGTTTGCAGTTTTTTTTTCCATTTGTTGCTAGCCTTAAGTTTTTACATGGTCTTCTCTTGTTTTCTCCTTCTCCTTTTGCAGTTAAGTGATGGTGAAAGGCAGTGTGCTTCACTAGATTTTCCTTAAAGCACATCCTATTTTGTAATTTTTTTTCTCCCCTCAAGTAATTTGCAATTTGTTATTACTTACTTTATCTTTTATACTTCTTTTACTGTTATAGACATGACTGCATTTTATAGTACTTTATTTTTATTATTCTTAAAAAAATCAGCAATAACAACTAACATAATTTGCTATTTTTTGCTTTGTACTTTATGCTTCTTTTACTGTTATAGACATGACTACATTTGATGGTACTTTATCTTTATTATTCTTAAAAAAAGCAATAACAACAACATAATATGTCTCTTCTCAAGTTTGTTCTTTGTGTCAGGAGGAGAGCTTTTTGTGTGTTAGGTTAATAAAAATCATTTTATTCAATTTTTAGTTTTTTTTTTTCCAAATTAAGTTTTGGGAAAGGAACATTAAAAAAGTGACATAATTTTAATTTTGTAGTGAAGCTTTACATTGGTAAAGCATGGAGATATCTAAGACTACAAAATTAAAATTATTTCAATCGGCTACCTACTTGCACATGCCAACTATGTTTGACACCTACCAACTTGCTTTCCCCTTCTTAGCGAGAGATCCAGGGGTAGAGGTGTGACATTGTTAATGACTATAAATAAAGCATCCGATTGAGAAGGGCTAGATCCTTTCACTTGCTTACAAACGAGAACTGTCAAACATTTGACTACAAGGCTTCCATATTTCATAAAGCATGCTTTTCTAATTGCATTCTGCATTGCTTCAATTGTGCTATACTTACAATAGTCATATTTGCAGTGTAATTTTAATTGCTAGAATAATGTAAATACTATCACTGATTCCACCACCAAGGCTTTTATCCTGCAGCCAACTTGATCATAATTAGAAAGAGAAACTTTGCCAAAATCCATATCCTCCTTTCTATTCACTTCTTCTTTTGTAAGGAAAGCAGGAGCGGGAAGAGGTGGAATAAATTTTTTTTTTAGTCGGTCGATGAGGAGGATAGAGTCAATTATATTGCTAGGGTCCATAATGTACTTTGGGTGTTATCTTTTACCACAGCTAATTTCAATTGTTGCGGGAGTTAGAAAGTACATCAAGATGGGATGATTCTAGACTATGCACATACCAACTATAGTGAGGTTTTCAACTTGCTTTCAATATCTCTCGGTCTACTTTAAGGCCATTTTCTCACTTGTGATGACAATTAGCCTCTAAGGTTAACCAGTTGGTTTTATGATTTACCATCCTACTTTTTTCAAGCAAATGAATAATAGGTTCCATTTGAGATAATTATGCTTGTTTGTAAGTTGGGTTTTTGGCTTGAATATCACCGATATACACTACATGAATCGAGTCTTGTCTATCTCTTGCATTCCTAAATATACCTTCATTTTGAGAATCAAAACTAGGAGCTTTCCTGAAACACCTTCTTCCTCTAGATTCTTAATTAAGAAATACTTTGTAGACATTTAGTTGTTGAAAGTTTTTACCAAAATGAGCTACACATCTAAAAGTACCCGATGGTGTTCATGTTGGCAACAATTGCAGAGTTTTATTAGTACTTAATGTCATAGCTTTGAGTATGGGTGAAATGTCGGTATTGATCGTAATTGTATTGGTATCGAATATATCGGACAATATGTGTTGGTATTGGATATAGAAAAAAAAATTTCTAAATATCATAAGTTGATAGGGTTATATCGGCAAATATTGTTAGATATCACCGATACTACAATATATTGCTGTATTGTCATTGTATCAAAAAATATCAGTATCGAGATACCTGATGCTAATATCTATGGGCTGATATTTAGATCAGTGGGTTTGAATAATAATCTTTGCTACAAGTCTAATTTTTAGGCGTTTTTATTGTTCCATTTTCTCTATGGTGGACAGTGAACACCCACTTATATTACATTGCTTTCTTCTCTGCTGTAAGTTTACAAAGTTCTCATATATTATTCTTTTGCCAACACTTCCGTTTACCCTAACTCTTGGTGCCTTCCATTTGGGATCTGTTAAATTTTTTCTTAAATTGTGTAATGGAAATTGTTTTTGAAGAGAGGAAAGTTATTTGGGATTGAGACAAGGATTGACGCACATTTAAAGATGGGAGGTGACTTACAATGGTTTCATTATTCAAGTTGGGTGGGGACGCAATCTAACAATTCATTCAGAGAATCCCATAATCACAGTTTACTTGAAAATATTAAATGGAAAAAAGAATTTTGTATTGACTAATTTTCTCTCTTCATATGACAGTATTATTTGCTCCCAATCTGGTGGATATATAACTTTACATGCAATCCAGAATATTTTGTGTAGTCATGGCAACACACTTTGGAAACACGATTCCTTTCTTATTGTCATTTTTTTCTCTTAAGGACTGGATTGAATCTTAGTTGATATGGGAATAAAAGAACTCATAGGGACACCCATCAATGTAGCACAACCTCAGCGGACCCTCCTTGTTGACAAGAGCCACATTAAGGAAGTAGTAGAGTGGGAATGATCCTAACCTCTCTTGAAGGTATAAAGCCCAAATACTTTGTCACATTTAGGTTTCTTGACAACCAACAGCATAGCCAAGATGAGACTCTCCTGACTAGCTTGAAGTTAGCTATGGAGTGCTCCATAAAAAAAGTAATATATACAGCAATTCTGAATTGTTGATTAATTAAGTGATGGCCAACTTCAAAACTAATCACCTGGACTAGCTTGAAGTTAGCTATGGAGTGCTCCATAAAAAAAGTAATGTATACAGCAATTCTGAATTGATGATTAATTAAGTGATGGCCAACTTCAAAACCAATCACCTGGATCTAGCAAAGTACCTGAGCAAGTCTTATATTCTCTTATAAACCCTTGCTAATTACCATATCATACTTGTCTGGCATGAATAAGATTGAAAAGTTGATTGTCTCTCCAAAATGGCTAATTCAAGGGGCCCAGAGCAATATACCTGAGTATGAGAGGGGTTCTCCAATGATCTAGCATTGAGGAGCAAGATGAAGTTCTCTTAAGTATTCAACAAGATGACTTAGATGACTACTTATCTAGTGTTCCTTTAATTTGATAAACTACTAGACGTTCAGATAGAGGACAAGCTAATGACAATGATAGTAGGCTGGTTCATGATCATAGACAGATCATTATACCGTAAAAGTTATTTTGTATCATATGTGCGCTATTTAATCATAGCAAAAGCCGACTGCGCACTAAGAGAAGTACATCTTGACATTTGTGGGGCATATATGGGCAGAAAAAATCTTATCTTTAAGATAATAAGGTAAGGTTACTAATTACTAATAATGAAGTGAGATGCCATCGAGTTTGTTAAGAAGTGCAATAGTTGCCACATTAATAATAGTGTCTCGAAATAGCCATGCACAAATTTAAAGGCCCTTCAGGCTCCTTAGTCCTTTGCATAGTAGGAGATTGACATACTAGGATCATATTCTGTGGCTTTCGAGCAGCGTAAATTTAACATTGTTGGTATCAATTACTTCACAAAATGAGTGGAGACTTTTTCGCTAGCCAAGATCACAGAGTAAAATGCCGTTGAGTTCTTGTGTTAGAGCATTATACATCGTTTTAGAATTTCAAAAGTTATAGGCACCAATAATATTACTTAGTTCTCTAATAAAATGTTCACAAAGCATTGTCAAGGCCTTAGAATATACCTATCCATACATCGGTCTCATATCCATAGACAAATGAACAAACAGAAGTAACTAATTAAATGATTGTTAACAAATTGAAAACCAAGTTGGATAAGACTGGAGGGGCGTAAGTTGATGAACTCTTCTCAGTACTTTTGGCATGTAATATCCTAGATCCCGATTTGAATTATTTTAATATTAATTATGATTTTAAGTAATTTAGGTATGACAAAAATTAATTAAATATTATAAATTTTAAATGATATTTAGATCAGTTGGGCTAGTGCCCGATATGCACTCGCGCTGTCGTTCGAGTATCAATTTGGATTATAAAATAAAATTAAAAAAAAAAAAAAAAAAAATAAAATAATAATAATAATAATAATAATAATAATAATAATAATAATAATAATAATAATAATAATAATAATAAAGGAAGACGGTGGTGTCAGGGAGATAGAAGAGGAAATAAGGAGGGAAGAAAGAAGAGTTTAGCTCTTGATAATCTGTACATGGCATAGACCCATCCTTCTCCTTTACAAATAGCACTTGAGCATCCCACGGAGACATACATGGCACGATAAACCTCTTCTCTAGTAGTTCTTACAATTGCATTTTCAATTCCTTGAGTTTCGACAATGTAATTCTATAGGGCGCTTTTAATATGGGTGCCACTTCCAGCATAATCTAAATTTTGAATGCAATTTCACAGTTAGGTGGTAGCCTTGGAAGATCTTTTGGAAAAACACCCTCAAATACCATAGGTATTTCCTTCGTCGAAATATTATGGCTTCCGATGGTAATTATATGAGCCAAATAATATTCCAAAACAATATTAGCAAATAAAATATTATTAGTTTTTGTTAAAGAATATCACAAGTTTTAAATAGATTTGTAATTACTCTCTTTAATGACATTTACAAAATTTATAATATATCTTATTGACAAAAAATATATATTATTTACATTCAACAATAACAAAATTAACCACACCTAAATGGAAAAAAAAAAAAAAAGACAAAAAAGAGCAAAATGTGAATATAAGAATTTAGATTATATTCCAAAAATTCTAAATGAAACAATGCATCTATCAAAGTCAAAAGTTATTTTTGTGTTAATTTTTTTATTAACAGGTGGAACTTGAAAGAGGTGATGCTCCATCATCTATCTTATGCTACATGAGAGAGGCAAATGTATCAAAGGACAAGGCAAAAGGGCGAATAAGAGGTTTGATTATAAATGAATGGAAGAACATTACCGAGGAGCTGATCGAACGATTTCCAAAGAATCAAGCGTCGGCCAATATCGTAATTAACATAGCACGATTATCTCATTTCCTTTATCACAGCGGAGATAAAATAAGCAATCAAGACCGTAATACTAAGCAGTTGATCCAAAATTTACTAATTGATCCAGTAACAATTTGACATTAGAGGTATCCCAAACTCTGGTCTCCGCGACTAATCGACTTCTTCTCTATCTTTCTAGTTCTTGTTCAAATAGGAGGGTTTGATCCAACACCACTTCATAGGTCTTCAATCTTAAAGTTATGAGTTGCTTCTAAATTGTATCATTTAAGCATTGAAAAAATTTATTAGCCTCTTTGCCTCATCATGAATGATGTGGGGAATATAGTAAGATAACTCAACAAATTTGGTATCGTACTCCATTGCGATTTAATTTTCTTACCACAAGTAGGCAAATTTATCTTCTTTTATCTTCTTTTTACTCCCTCATGCTAGTTGAAAAATATTTCTCCATGAATGCCTTGATAAGCATATCCTAAGAAATTAGCACATTTTCGAACCCTAAGATCTTTTTCTTTATTGACCACCAACGGTTTGCCTCTCACTCTAATTTGTACGAGGCAAAAATAACTTTATTCTATATAGGATGGAGAATAATTTTAAAAAATATTTTTAATTCGTTGGATCCAAATCACAAATTTAGTAGGATTCAAATTACCCACAAACTCTAGTATCCTCTCATTAATAAACTTGTCATATGCTGTTATGGTTGTCAGAGGATTTGTTGTCATTGGCTCTAGGTGTTATGACTTTTGTGCAATTGATTCTATTACATCCACCATCCTTACCATGATAGCTAAATACTCCTCCTTGCCAACGGAAGAGTTTGGTCCAAAATTGCCTTTTTTTAAAAAAATATCTTTCAATTCTATCATAAAATAATTTAATAACTTAGATTCTTTAAACAAAATAAGATACTCTCCTTACGACTTCTCTGACACTACCTCTTCTATCATGTTCCCGTCACTAGATTTTTAATTAATTTTCTTAATTAATTTGAGTTAGATATATCATTTATGTCCTTTATTTTTGAGAAATTTTATTATTTATTTCATTAATAAAGTCAAATTTCAAATAGACAACGAACTATAATCTGAAATCAAATGTTGACAAGCAATCCAAAATAAAATAATCAATGAAATCATAGGACTCAAAGTGCTATAGTTGGAAGTGGCTTTAAATATTAATTATACCATAACCTTAAAACATATATAGGGAGATACGTTTATACTAAAATTAAAGTAAATAAAGAAGGTCATATCTTAGACTTTCTACTAGACAAAGCAAATTTCAATTACATCATTGACTAAAACATTACATACTTTTATATGATACAAAATAATTAATCAAAATAAAATAAAATTCTAAAGCTGCTATTTTGACACAAGATATAACATCAAAAACATTTAATTTCTAATTATATCTCTTTGATCAGCCTTTCTACCGACTTTCTCTGCCTGCAAGTACGTATCGAGCCTTCTAATCTAAAAAGTTAGTAAAATAAAAAATATGAGTAAACCAATTGTTTAATAATGTACATAAATTTTCATAATTAAATATAAAATTTACATCAAAACATGTTGGAAGAATTATGATCAAAATCAAATGTAAAGTTATTCAATTTTTATAATATTCATGCATAAATTTTTAAGCTGACAATCTAATTTTTTTCTCTAAACAATACTCTATTAAAATATACTCAAATTATATTAATTTTTATGGATCAAGAATCAATAGGGCTTGATTAATAAAGGAGAGAATAATTAAAACTTGAGTTATATATATTTTCATACAATTAAAATATTTACACTACTAGTCAAAGCTCGTAACGGGGACGTCATATATATAACCTTATAGACAGACTAAACATCGCTTTCAATCATTGAATAATATATTTGAATATCGATTACTATTATAATATATTAAAATTTATCATAATGTATTATAAATAATTTCTGTAATGGTTCGTATATAAATAAATAAAAAGTTTACTAATAATCTTTTATATTTTCTTATATTGAAAAAAATATATCCTTATCTTTTAACAAATTATAGAGTTTTTTATAATTCTTCAAGTACTTGTCATGTAATAATTATAGTTATTGCAATAACTTGAATATATAATTTTAAAATGTGCAAAACTGTATTATAAAATTTTTAAACATGTAAAATTGATAATTATAAAAATTATGGAAAAATTAGTAAAATTTTATAGTCTCAACATTTTCTTTCGTTTGTCAAACATGTAGGGACAACTAAAGTTTGTAATCAATACATTTATAACATATATTTGAGTGTTTAAGACATACAAGAATATTATATATGAAAATTAAAGCATATAAGAGCATTTAAGTATAATTTTAAAACACATAAATGTTATTATAGGAAAATCATGTTGAAAATGCAAGATATCTGAAATAATGGTATAAATTTTATAAATATTTTATAGAATAGAAGTAAGATTATATGCATATAAAGTATAACCTTTTTAGTTATAAAAATATTATATTATAAACATTTAAAATAATAAATACTCAAAAAAGTAGAGAAAAATCAGTAATAATGAAAAAATGGCTTAGATATAATTATCTTATCATCAAATTTATTAAAATCTTCCTTAGATTCTTTTAAAATATTTTTCTCTAATATTTTTTTTCTCTTTCTCTCTTTTCTATCTCTCCTCTCTAAAATCTGATAAAAATGATTGAAAATCAGTCATATATAGCTTATATAGATAACTAACACATGTGTGCCCGTCCAGTGCTTAGATAGAAGTCATACTATTATACCCGACTTTCTGTTTGATTTATTTGGCAGTTATTTGTTATTTTAGATATTTTGGATGCATTAGAATTAACGGTATTTTGAAGGAATTCAGATCAAGCTACTGTCGCCTAAAGTGCGCCCAAGTGGCACTTGAAGTGCGGATTGTCATGGGCTTGTGCCTAAGGTCACCCAAGAGTTACTCTTGAGCGCCATTTTTTGAGAGCTGGCACTCGAAACATGCCACTGGTGGCGATTGAGTGCCAATTGGCATATATAAGGGGGAGTAACGCCACTGTTGGCCATTTCGCATGAAAGGAAGAAGAGATGAGAGAGTGGAGAAGGAAGAGGAGAGAGAAAGGAGAGAAGTGGCGATTCAGAGTATCATTTTATCAGATCTACTGTTATAATATTGAGACAAGTATCTTTAAATTTTACCTTTGATCTGTTTCAGTATCTAATAAGTTTTGCTTATATTTTAAAAATTTAATATTCATGCATACTATAGTCAACTTGTTTTTTTATACATGCATGATATTTTTACTGATTGTATGAGAATTTTATTAGAGTTTTATTATTTTATAAAAAAAATGGATAAATATTTAAGACTATATTTTTATATCAATATATTTATATAAAAAATGGTATGAAACTTGTATGGGCTGTACATTAGAACTCATATATTACTGCCTAGAATCAAGGTCACTACCTCTATTATATAATCTATTATTTATTCTTCTCCTGATAGATAAATCTATAAATCCCTTTTTCACTAGTAGAAAAAAGCTCTGTTTGTAATTAACCCATCCTATTTAGATTTAATGAGAACTATCGTAAGTGAATTGAATAAAAAAATTGATATATTTAAACATCTTAATATATGTACTAAGTTTGAGAATTGTACCCAAAGTCAAGAACCCTATTTGTATTTAATGAGAACCATCATAAGTGAATTAAATAAAAAATTAGTATATTCTAACATCCTAATATATGTACTAAGTTTAATGATTGCACTCAAAGTCACGTATGACAAAATAGAGTAAGTATGTTCCTTATCAATGGGAGACAAAGTAAATAGATAGTTATACAAATGGGTTTAAATAATGATTGATTTAATTTAAGGTTATCAGGAATATGTGTAACTCTTCATCAAACTGGTCACTTGTTCTTTGGTTCTTCGATTTCGTGTATATTTTATATTTTTATATTTATTTGTATTCGAATTTTAATTTGAGATTTGTAGGTTTACCCACATATGGGATTTGGTTAGTCTCGTTCATCTGATATGTGATTTATTCTAAAACCTATTTTGATTTATATGATTTTGTTTCAGATTCTGTTTCGCTCGTCTTTGATTTTATTCTGGAATCTATTTTGTTCTGTCTCTATTTTGGAATGGGTTATGACATGATTTGGATTTTCTATCCGCACTTCTATTCAATATATATCACGACGGGATTATGTTTGATATTGACTATGATTTGAATACCAAACTACTTTCAATCTTTTGATATTAGATTTTTAAATTTGGATTTTTATGCGATTTGAATGTGCTATTCACCCTCTATCTAATTTTGGACGTATATGTATTGTCTTTTGTATATATTGATATATGTTAAAATTTAGATACATTTTTTTATTTCTTATCCCTTTATATTAGTAGGCTTAAATACTGTGCAGGAGTTTGAACGAGATCTGATCACAGAGTTCTAGTTTCGTTTGATTCAAATTTGTATTAGATATATTTTGGACATTGGGGATTGATCAAGTGTAAGCCCATGGATATGTATGAGACAACTGGGCCATTGTGTATGATGGATAGGTATATATTTGGTTTGTTCCTCTCTTACGACTGTTTATAGTAAGTCATGTTTATTATTATTCGGATGAGTATATGATGAAGTCCTATTATAGTTTTTGAGTTCTATTTATTATTATTATTTGGATGATAAAATTTTATGATTTATTTGTGCAACATTCGAGTTTAAAATTTATTATATTATTTAAAACTTTTATTTTTGGTGAATTTTAATTGATTAGACTTGCTTTGGTTTCGGTTTATGACACGTCCGATGTACGAGTGTCCCTTAGGCAGGTATTAAGCATTGCCAATCTACTAAAATTGAGTATCTCTCAAACGTGTATCAAATATGAATAATCTACCAAAAATACGCTCGAGCACCCCAGACACGTCCTTCAAGTGCAATTCTTCTGTCCAAAGCTTGCATGTGTGCATATTAAGCACATATTAGGTGTCATTCAATTTGATGTGATCCAATCAAATTATTAATTTTGATCCAATTCTTTATTTGACGTCAAGATTTTTTTATTTTAACTTAATTAATCAGTAACGAAATTATAAATTGAAACTTGTACCTCACATTTTTCCTAATACACAATTTGCATCCTTCTTGCCAGACAAGATGTTATTCCTTAAAGAATGATTGGATACCTAAAAATTAAATTGATTCATGATTTGATCTAGTCTTAGCTATATTGATGCTCTTTATGGGTGATACCATTTGTCTTCCATCTCAGATTTGTCTAAACATAATTTTTATCATCAAGGCTAAGAGGGACAATAATCTTCCACATGATTGTTCTATTCAACATCTTCTTTTGGGTCTTAATGTTGCCTTTTTGGATCTTTCTGGTGTTTCTCTTTAGATACCCATAGACCAAACCACCGTAAAGCAAAGTCAGGCTCATGCTCTTTGCTGTTCTCTAGATCGGCATGACCTCCTAGATGATCTCATGTTAGCTGATCCCTCATCTTCCACTCTCCTTGGCCCATTCGATCCCCCTTTGTCCACCCCTGGCCCCCTTCCCTTTTTATGAGCAAACTCTCTAGGATGTTTACTCAGCACGACACTATTCACACTAAGGTCTCTAAGAACACCTCTCGCATTTCTCACTTGGAGGGACATTTGGAGGAGCATGTTGCATACATCAGGGGAGTTTTGATTGTATGTTCATTGAGTTGAAAGACTTATAGGATCAGTGGTCGTATTCGAAGTAGATTGACAATGATGAATAGTCACTTACCCCTTTGTCTCTATGACAAGAAGGAGTGTAGCTAGAAGGGAAGTTTTTTGTTAGGTTTGAGTACTTTTTTTATTAGCGAGTTATATTGGCTGAATGTTTAATATTAGCGGCACTTATCCTAATTTTTATACCTATTTGATAGTTGTTGCTCTTACCTTTTCTTGTGGTATCATACAAATGTTGTATCGTATTCAGTATATTTTGTTGTTATTGTCATACTATTTTCTACTACATATTTACCTATACACAAATTGTGACAATATTTATTGTTTGAGCTAACCATTACATACAAGAGAAATAAGTTAAATTTCTCTAGGCAAACTTTATATTGTGTATTCAACTGTCTATCTTGTGTCTTAGGAGTAAATTTTAGTATCTATAAGTTCTGTTCTAGTGGTGTCCAATCCTATAATTAGTTAGTAGGTGTGTTTTATCATAAAATTATCGAACGAAAATATTATTAGAAATTTTACGGTTGACAATTTTTGTAATTGGTTTAGAGGTCACCTAATTTATGTATGAAGATCGTATATACAATGATTACTGCAAAGATCTATACCATGCACACCTAACACATGTACAAGGGCCGTTTGAGCATTGATCACAATGAATATCTCTACTATGCACGCCTAAGCCCGACAACAAGATTACTTAAGTATTGATTACAAGAAAGATCTATGTTATTTTAAATCATATTTTCCTCTATTATATATATATATATATATATATATATATATATAGCTGCAACACCTTTAAAAAGTGGGTGCAAGTATTGGGCGCTTAGGCAATTTGAATGATGCTTTGAAGGAGAAAACAACTCATCACTGTGTATTAATTCGTTTAGTTTTTCTCATTCACAAACTTCTAAAACCAACACTTGATTTATCTTGGGAGTCCTTTGGAGTTTTGTCAGCGGAATAAACACTAGATTTCTAGTAATGTTGGAAATTTGTTGGAAGTAAAATTTATGGAGCCCAATTAACCGAGCCGGCCCAACAAGCCGCCAAGCCAAGCCGCCAAGCCAAGCCGTGAAGTCGGCTTCATTAAGCCATTTGAGCCGAATTCGAGCCGCAGACTGGATTTTGCTTCGTTTCGTCTTCCTCGATCATTTCATCACCTTTTTCTGTTTTACTCGGTTAATTGCTGAAGTATTAGTGGTCCATTAAGTAGTGATAACTCTCCCATTAAGTCAATTAATCAATTTTGGCCGGTTTGAGTACGAAACCCTCGGTTAATGCGGGTGATGGTTTCCCCTATAAATTGAGCATTCTGGCTTTGTTCCTGGCATCCAACTCAAGCAATACACTATCTAAACGAGTGAAGGAGTGTCCAGAAGTACGGAGCCGGTTCGAATCGAACGTCCGAAAATAGAACACCAAATGACCGGAGGTATATTAATCGATTTTAAATTCCGCATTTGTGGTTGTTTTAACCACATAAATTTTTAACAATTGGTATCAGAGAAAGGTTTAAACTCTGCCTTTGTTGTTCTGTGTTTTTTCGATTTTTGAAATCGAAAAAACCTAAAGTCATCGTTTTTTTGAAGATTCGGTTCAAACGAGCACTGGAAATCGATGGGAAATTAAATTTCCGAAATTTTCATATATTTTTCATCATTTTTCGTGTTTGTATGGAGCTGTTTGAATCGGGTCTGGAATTCCAGTTGAGTCGGTCGTTGTCGGGTTTGGGCGAAACCGACGAAGGTAGACGACGACTTAAACGACGTCGTTTTCTATTTCAATAGTAATAAACATCGTCGTTTTTGGCTTCGGTTTTAAGTTTCTAAATGACGTCGTTTCGTTGGAACGAATTTGGTTTTTAAAACGACGTCGTTTTGCTACAGTTTTATAAAAAAAAGTTATATATCGGTTTTTGGGCCGATTTCATTCTCGGCCCAATACTGTTTCGAACGCGGCCCATGAGATCCTGGCTCGTTACTGTAGCAGAATGGAAAATTAAAATGCGGACGCGGCGGACGGGATTCGAACCCGAGATCCTTTTTCGCATTTCATTTTCCTATATACTTTTAAACTACGTGTATCTATATATATATATATATATATATAATTATATTATTATATATAATGAATAAAACATAATATCTAGAATATAATTATATATATATGTATAAATAATATCTTGTGATTAAAATAATTTAATTAATTGAGAATTAGCCACAGCACCCTTAGTTAATAAAATTATTTTTTATTATCAAGTGAGGTACAAAGACATAAATTGTGGTAATTATTTTTGATATAATAAAATTTATCCCACAGGAAATTTTATTATATTAAAATTAATTAATTAAGATAAAATGTCAAATTATTTTTCTTAATTTACCCACAGGGATTAAGAAAGGAATATAATTTGATAGTTTTATCACTTTTTAGACATGAATCTACTTGAATTAAGAATTTGACTCACATGTAATTTTTATGTCTATTAATTTATGATGTATGTTTTATATTGGTAAAATATAATTTTGTAATTTGTTAGCCTCATTTTTAAATGTTAAGCATGTATTTATTTTATGCAACTATTCAATCTGTAAATCTTTCCGATATTAGATATGAAATTTCCAAACTTAAGGGTGACAACTATAAAGTGTGGAAGAAGATAATTCTTCTTCACTTAGGGTGGCTAAATATTGATTATACTATCCGAAAAGATGAACCATCGGCTCTTACCCTTACCAGCACTCCGGATGAGATAACTCTTTATGAACACTGGGAACGATCTAATCGCCTCAGTTTAATGTTCATAAAGACAAAAATTTCTGCTGGTATTCGTGGTTCTGTCGACTAGTATAATAAGGTGCAAGATTTACTGAAGGCAATTGATGAACAATTTATGACTTCAGATAAAGCACTTGCAAGCATCCTAATAATAAAGTTTTCATCTATTATGCTCACCAGTGTTAAGGGTGTGCGTGAGCACATAATGCAAATGAGGGATATTGTAACTCAGTTGAAAAATTTAAAGGTGAAAATGTCTGAACCTTTCATTGTGTATTACATTTTGAATTCACTTCCACCGCAATATGAGCCTTTTAAAATCTCTTATAACATACATAATGATAAATGGTCAATCAATGAACTGATGACCATGTGTGTTCAAGAGGAAGGAAGGCTCATGATGGAGTAAAGTGAGTGTCTACATGACAAAGGAAGGAAGGTTCAAGACGCCGGCCAAACCAAAGAAAAAAGGTAAAGTACCTCCTCAATCTGATATCAAGAAGGAGTTCAACTGTTTCTTCTGTAAAAAGAAGGGACACGTAAAGAATAACTGTTTCAAGTATTAAAATTGACTTGAAAAGAAATGTAATCCATTCTCTTTTGTATGTTATGAATCTAATATGGTTAATGTTACACATAACACATTGTGGATTGACTCTGGTTCTACAATCCATATTTCAAATTCCTTACAGGGCTTGCAAAACCTAAGAAAATCAGTGGGTAGTGAACAATACATCTTCTCCGAAAATAAGATGCGTTCACATGTGGAGGCCATTGGAACATGCAATTTAATTTTGAGTAGTGGTTTTGTTTTGACATTGGAAAAGACTTTTGACATTTCAAATTTCTCTAGAAATTTGGTTTCTGTTTCAAAACTTGTGCTCTATGGATATTCCTTTACATTTTCAGACTCATTATTCAATTTATATTATAAGTATGATATTATTGGGAATGATACACTGTCTGATGATATTTATTGTTTAAATTTATAAAATAATACTTCTTTCAATACTGTGCATGCTAATACTGAAATTAAAAGATGTGTTATGAATGAATGTTTTTTGATGTTGTGGCATAGGAGATTGGGACATATCTCCATTGATAGAATCAAAAGATTGGTAAATAATGGAATACTTAAGTCTCTCTAAATTTTATGATTTTGAGACTTGTGTGGGATCGCATTAAAGGAAGCGGCACCCAACAAGACTAAGAAAAATGTCAAGAGGAGTTCGAACATATTAGAGATCATATATACTGACATTTATAGTCCTGATATAGACTCATATGGTCCAAAATATTTCATCACCTTTATTGATAATTTCTCACAATATATATATTTCTACTTGCTTTATAATAAATATGAAGTCTTAGATGTTTTTAAATTGTTTAAAGCATAAGTAGAGAAACAAATTGAAAAAAGTATCAAAATTATGAGATCAGATAGAAGTGGAGAGTATTATAGTAGATATACTGAAAATGGACAAATGCCTGATCCATTTGTAAAGTTTCTTCAAGAACATGGGATTGTTTTCAATACACTATGTCTGATTCTCCGGACCAAAATGGTGTAACAAAAAGAATAAACCAAACATTGTTGGACATGGTGAGGAGTATGCTTAGTAACTCCGAACTTTTAAAATCTCTGTAGAGTGAAGCTCTTAAAACGACGGTGTACATATTAAACTGGGCCCCAACAAAAACTGTTCCAAAAACTCCTTTTGAGTTATGGAAATGTTAGAAATTGAGTTTGCAACATGTACGCGTATGGAAATGCCCATCAGAAGTAAGAGTTTATAACCCACAAGAGACGAAATTAGACTCAATGACTATTAGTGGGTATTTCATTGGATATGCTGAACGGTCCAAGGGATACATATTTTACTGTCCATCTCATACCACTAGGATTGTGGAATCAAGAAATGTAAAATTTCTTAAGAATAACTTAATGAGTGGGAGAAAACGATCAAAAACTGATGATTTGGATTCTCAACCCTCCACTTCATATGATAGGTTGATTGATGTACACAACACCCCTCAAGATCAATCTGGTATTGAACAACCAATTATTGTCATTCCACAAAATACTGATTCTATTCCAGTTGACCATGAAATTTAGATTTATCTGAAATAATTATACAACATACTCCTGTTGAAGATGATGATACAACATTAAGAAGGTCTTCTAGAATGAGAATGTCAGCAATCTCTAGTTATTATATTATATATCTTGAAGAGTCTGACTATAATGTGGGAGCGAAAAATGATCCTGAAACGTTTTCACAAGCCATGAGTTATAATAAATCACAATTATGGTATAATGTCATGAAAGAAGAGATGAGTTCCATGAGTAGCAATAGAGTCTGGGATCTTATTGAATTGCCTAAAGGGACGAAAGCCATAGGGTGTAAATGGATTTTTAAAATAAAGAAAGACTCATTAGATAATATCGAAAGATATAAGGTAAGACTCGTTGTTAAGGATATACCTCAGAAAGAATGAATTAATTACAAGGAGACTTTTTCTCCTGTATTAAAAATGACTCTCTTCGTATAATTTTGGCATTGGTTGCTCATTTTGATATGGAATTATAACAAATGGATGTGAAAATAATATTTTTAAATGGTAATTTAGAGAAAGATGTTTACATGAAACAACCAGAAGGATTCTCCTCTAGTGATGGTGAGCAATTGGTATACAAATTAAAGAAGTCTATATATGGATTGAAACAAGCATCCCGTCAATGGTATTTAAAATTTGATGAAATTATTTCTTCATTCGGTTTTGAAGAAAATATTTTGGATCAATATATATACCAGAAGGTCAGTGGGAGTAAACTTATTTTCTTGTCTTATATGTGGATAATATTTTACTTGCATCCAATGATAAAGGGTTGTTGTATGAGGTGAAATAATTTCTCTCTATAAATTTTAAAATGAAGGATACGGGTGATGCATCTTATGTCATTGGCATAAAGATACATTGAGACAGACCGCATTGTGTTCTGGGTTTGTCACAAGAGACCTGTATCAATAAGGTTTTAAAGAGATTTCGGATGAAAGATTGTTTACCGAGTATAGCACCCATTGTGAATGGTGATAAACTCAATTTGAGCTAATGCCCGAAAAACGATTTGGAACGGGAACAAATCAAGAACATTCCATATGCTTCCGTTGTTGGAAGTTTGATGTATGCTTTCGGTATGTACAAGACTGACATTGCATTTGTAATTGGAATGTTGGGAAGATTCGAGTAATCAGGAATCGAACACCTGGAAAGTCGCCAAGAAAGTCATTAGGTGGTATCTTGATGTACCAAAGACTACATGCTTACATATAGACGGACCGATGATTTGAAAGTATTGGGCTACTCCGATTCAGACTTCGCTGGATGTGTTGATTCACGTAAATCAACATCCGGTTATATATTTTTGTTTGCCGGTGGAGCTGTATATTGGCGGAGTGCAAAGCAAACTTTGATTGTTACTTCCACTATGGAGGCCGAGTTCGTTACTTGTTTCGAGGCTACAAAGTATGGTGTATGGATGAGGAATTTCATGTTTAGGCTTAGAGTGGTTGATTCCATCTCAATGCCATTAAAGATATTTTATGATAATTCAGCTGCTGTTTTTCTGACTAAAAATAACAAAAGTAGTATCGAAGTAAACACATCGACATTCAGTTTTTAGCCATAAAGGAGCGCATTAAAGGAAAAAAAATTACTATTGAGTATATCAGCACTGAATTGATGATCGCTGATCCTTTGACTAAAGGCATGCTACCATTAAGGTTCAAGGATCTTGTAACTGAAATGGGATTGAGTTCCATTTTGTAATTTTTATTGTATGGACAATGATATTATAAATTTCTATTTTATTGTTGTGATATTTCTCAAAATTATGTACATATTAATTGATCTGAGAATAGCATTAAGTTGGACAAAGAATTAACATAGGGTGTATTCATAAAGTAAAGTTATCGGATGACTTGAGAAATTAATGTATTGTAATACATGGAAGATATTACTCATTATTAGAGGACTTATCGCCACGATTCATGTATTTATTTCTTAAAGTTTGAAAAATTAATAATTTTAGTTATCACATCAAGTTAAATATGGACCAAGTGGGAGAATATGAGTTTCAGCCCAATTAACCGAGCCGGCCCAACAAGCCGCCAAGCCAAGTCGTGAAGTCGGCTTCATCAAGCCATTTGAGCCGAATTCAAGCCGCAGACTGGATTTTGCTTCGTTTCGTCTTCCTCGATCATTTCATCACCTTTTCCCGTTTTACTCGGTTAATTGCTGAAGTATTATTGGTCCATTAAGTAGTGATAACTCTCCTATTAAGTCAATTAATCAATTTTGGCCGGTTTGAGTACGAAACCCTCGATTGAGGCGGGTGATGGTTTCACCTATAAATTGAGTATCCTGGCTTTGTCCCTGACATCCAACTCAAGCGATACACCATCTAAACGAGTGTAGAAGTGTCCAGAAGCACGGAGCCGGTCCGAATCGAACGTCCGAAAACAGAACACCAAATGACCGGAGGTATATTAATCGATTGTAAATTCCGCATTTGTGGTTGTTTTAGCCACATAAATTTCTAACAAAATTTAGTCTACTAAAAGATTAGAATGAGTTTGGTTTAGTTATTGAAAGCAAATATTAAAGGTTCTTTAATAAGGTCATGAGTTAGGAGTAAATTGGTTAATATTTAATATATTTATATTATCTATATTATAAGATGACTTTTTTATAATAAACTTGTTTTTATTGGCAAAAAAATCTGAAATAATTTACCTAAGAGCTACTTAGTTTTTGAGGTTTTCATTCATCACTAATTTATGTTAAATTATTTCTATATTTAGTTTTACTGCTTTTATTGGTAATGTGTATTATAATAGATAATTGATTTGAATCTAGATTGAATATTTTTTATATGTATCGAGTTTTCTAGTCTTTTGAGTTTTTGCATAGTCAAAGTGTCAAAACTATAATATGTTAAGAACCCTCTAATTTATTCTTTCAAATTGTAATTTAATTTTTAACTTATGATATTAACATCAAAATTGAGTGAGTTGTTACTTGGTGTTTAAAATTTCCTATGATAAATTGAATTCTATCATCTTAATCGGTGACAATAAAATTAAAAAAAAAATAAAACTTTGAACATGTTCATGCACTTTTACAAATCAAAACCTACTTAATTTAAAATACAAGTAAATAGATCAGATTGGATCATACTATACTATACTAAATTTTTTTAGTCTAAAAATGTATGGGAAGAGGGCCGCTACTCAAATTCTCTATATATATTATTTGAAAAAAACAATGTGATTATTATTATGTTAGTGTAATAATAATATAAAGAGAAAGAAATTATTTTTCTTTTTTCTTCCATATATCTTCGTAAAAATTAGAGTATATTATGAGTATTGGTGTTATTTTTCTACCGAAAAATATTAATGGACTCCACAATGGGCTGGCACGGCCCAAAATGACTATCCATGAAAACAGAATTAATTGGACTCGGATCGAACGGAATAGAGTTCACCCCAATGAAAACGCATCCAACGGCTACAAATAAAACCCTAACAAGCATTCTTCCTTCTATTTTGCTTCAAGTTCTCTCTCTGCGTTGACGTTGTCGAGTGGTGGTGTCTTGCTACTCGTTTTCTCCTTCGGGTTAGCGCTCCCTCTGTCTTTCTCTGTTAGATATTGTCGGATGGATTTATCGAAATGTCTGGCGATATTTTTTTTTTTTTTAGAAAATGGTGTTGTCTGGATTGGCATGATTCGTTTTTGTTTCTCTCTATTTTTTCCCTTTTCTTGTTTGTTTATGAGTGGATCTGTTCTTCTTAATACATGCAATTTCTATTTTGTTGTCCATTTTTATTCAAGTATGATTTTTCCGTTATTATGCGGTGCTGTTAGGTTAAGGCTTCATTACCCTTTTTTGAATTCTTCAAGTTTTCGTCTCTGGCTGTGTTTCAGTCATTTAGTCAATTCAACTGTTATTTTTTAAGTGTTTCAATGAATAAGCTTGTTTTGGCAGTAAAATTGTGGGATATGATATTGTTATTCGAACAAGAAACAGCAATGGATAATTCATTCAATGAATATGGAATATTCGGCGTTACCATTGAATCTTGGTCTTATTAAGCCCCATACCAAGATTATGTTATTCCTGTAGACTTTGATGGGTTAAATAATATCTACGGCTATACCCGTTACTTATGGTAAATGTTTCTCACTGTTGATTTGCGTCTTACTTAATATTTGTTTCTTCTGAAGTGTCTTGACAGTGCTTTCAGCTCTTGTTAAAGTTTTCTTGTTAACAACGGAAATCTGTATGCTCCATAATGTTCTCACAGATTTTGTTCTTTCATTCCTCAGCCTTCTCTATCTTTCAGTGTTCTACGGCATATGCCTTCCTTGCCCTCCGACATTATCATCTATGATGTTTAATTCTCTCACGTGTATTTTTTCCCCATTTGGTATCTCCAATCTCATCAGCTACAGCCTTCAGGGATTCCAGTTCTCAACCTTGGTATGTTTGTTTTATTACCTCTCAACCTTAGGGTAATGCTTGCTATACACAAAATTCACTTTGGCGAGCATGATATCTATATTATTGCCATGATTTGTGTCATTATTGAGCCTTTGAAGATGTAAAGGAAAAATCTGGTAATATCAGATCTTACTTCTCTAATGTAGGGTAAAGAGGCATACATATAAACACTTCTATGTTGAAACCATATACATTGGGTTGTGTTATATACTTATTCTATGTTTTAGTTGATGTCATTGGTTTTTGTTCTCTGCGCACCCTACTGATATGCTTTGAGAATATCTGAAATATGAACTTTGAGCAGGCATTATGTAACATCTTGTTTTTGTTTGTATGCATTATTAGAATTGCTGTACTGAATACAAAACTGTTCTGAATCTGCTGATGTTGGGGTATGGATACGAAAAAAACTTCTATAATGCCTTTCCTGGCTAGTTAATCTTCCCATAAGATGGAGAAGCAGCAGTGCTAAATGTCTGGAACTTGTGGTTAGAAAGGTGCAATGCTGTCAATAAGCTGTAGCTCAATTGGCATTCCTCCATCTTCCTGCCAGTTGAATTTAGGAAATGGCCTTATAATAGAGTCAAATCTGGCAATTTTGTCTATTGCATTTATGCTCTTATAATTGAGTTAGTTCTTCGCATTGTGACAAGCAAACTTAGATGTGAGTTTGAGTCTGTCCTTGATCCCCTGGAAACAGACGAAGTTGTTATCTTGAGTACTTTAAATGTTGAATTCTGGGCTCACATTTCTACAAGATGTCACAATGCCTTTTGTCAAGTCTGAAATCCTAAGGAATAAACTTAGCATTGGGGATCCCAAATTTCTATGTCTAATAGTTTTGGAGAACATGAATTGTGGTTTGAATGAACCAATTAAGTAAGACTTGCGAAAGTGTTTTGAAACTCCATGTTCTTCATATTTTGGCTCCAAAAGATGCATGAAACCTCGATGTCCTACTAGAAGTGGGCTTTTTACCATCTGCCTCACCCATATATACCTTGTTAACCTTGACCACTGGGGCTTTTCCTGTCAAAGTGCTTAATCAAGTGTAAAGTTGAGGGTAAGGCTTTTGAAATATGTTCTGTACTCAAGTCTTCATTAGTGCCTCATCCAGACATTGCTTACTCCTGGCAATTACACACTAAGGTCACTTACCAAAAGAAGGGCATGTTCAATTGACGGAGTCACTAAATTTTGATCTCATACTGATTTTTAAGTCTCTGAAGAAGCTTTAAAATGTGTGGAAGTTGGATAATTAATTGTCTTGCTTTTCTCAGATTGTATGCTAGTTGTCACTTGATGTGGAATGAGATTGCTCCTATATATGCACTTTGTTTTTTTTTTTTTGGACTCATTTCATCGATGTCTTTCTTTCTGTATTGGTAACATGGCAAACCCTTTTTGTGCTCATTTTCCAGAATCTGACAGTATTGTGGCATGGAGTCCCAGATAAAGCATGCTATTGTGGTTAAAGTCATGGGTCGCACAGGATCAAGGGGACAGGTTACTCAGGTGAGAGTCAAGTTCTTGGATGATCAAAACCGTTTTATCATGAGGAATGTGAAGGGACCAGTTAGGGAGGGGGATGTACTGACTCTCCTTGAGTCTGAGAGAGAGGCAAGGAGGCTTCGGTGAGGGATTTACTGTTCTCCCCATGTTGATGAAGTTTTGACAATAGTAGTCAATAATGTTAGTGCCCTGTTGTTAGGCTTCTGAGCCCAAGATTATCTTTGGTTTGCTTGGATAAAACTTTCGTAGTACAAATCATCTCTTGATTGCTTTAAGCTAGAAACTATAAATGCTTGAACAGGCAACTCCTGTGGTTTGCTTCTGTCTTAAGGATTAATTTGGTTTGATTTGATATTTTTACTGTGGATTAGGTGCTTTTGGTAAGCCATTTGATTCTTATGTTGTCTTCTCCATTAATAATGATGGTATGTGGATTAAATTGCATGGCATTGCATCATTAAATGATTGGCGTCTGATTTTCAAATCAGCTTTGCATTTTTGAAATAGGAATTGAACAAAACCTGAGATGGTCCCCTATTGCCCATTATGTGGAGCTCGAGTAGAACTAGATAGGAAGCTTGTGTTCAGTTGAATATAATGGATTCTCTAACTTGACGTACTGACATACTTACCTGTTAGTAAGCTAGCATTTCAAACTATCTTTGGCAATTGAAACTGATACTTGAGCAGTCTGACATTGTTTTTAGCCCATGTAAATTTGCCAAACCCTTGAGTCTCGGGATGTGTAGGTTCTGTGGATGCTACTTACATATGACAGTCTTTGTCCCATTGGTGCAACACCCTAATCAATGCAGCAGCTTGCTTAATGACTTAGTGTAGTACCCATTTCACTAGGTGAACATGCTTTAATTTGATGTGAATTGATGGTTTTATAGATTATATAACGGTATCAGATGATTAAGTTTGAGAGTCTAATGATTTGTAGTGGAAGGTGCTAGCAAAAGCTACAGGGATTTATTTTCATCCAGAAACTTGTTGTGGAACCCCAGATATACACAACCGCAGTTTGCCTAATTCAGCTTTATTTCTTCTATGATCACAAGGTAAGTTGCATGACTACAAACTTTGATACCTTTGGTATGTCACATGCACAGGTACATAGCTGGAGTGCATGCGCTCCATGTACCTTGAAGATGATATCTGTAAATAGATGACATACAATTTAGTGTGAAAATATGGTCAGGTTCATATAATCTTGGAAGTCTTAGCTAGCGACTACAAATGGACGTGTGTTTTAATGGTGTTACAATTTGAAATTCCAATATTTTCCATCATTGAGACGCAACTAGATTTGCAATTCGTTCAGATTTGAAGCTTCTTATCCAGATGGCTGAAATTACGCATGATCAGATGATCAGATTGATTAGTTATCTCTGTCATAGCAATCAGTTCACTTATCTGTCATGCTGTCTTTCAATATGGTAGATGGATATAATTATTTTTGCCTTAGAATGAGTAATTGCTATTTTCTGGTTGTCCATCTCTCTTCTATCTGCGCTGTAATTATATCTTCTTCCACTTGAATCCTTTTCTAATCATGCAACTCAGTAGACATACTCCTACCATTTAGACTCAGTGATGTTTAGAATCTGATGATGCTTATACGTACTATGAGAAAAATTTAGAAATTAGAAGGTCAAAAGAAAAGTGAAATCTTTTCCCAATAAGAAACATCAATCCTGAGAGAATGTAGTGTTAGAATGAGTAGATGCTCTCTCCAAGGTTTGACAGGCGATGTTGCACAAGTATCAACGTTGTCGTGATATGTTTTCCTCCATATGCAACAATTAGCTTGATTTGTTGTGAATCGTAGATTATGAGTTTAATTAAAAAAATAAAAAATTAAGGTGCTTTGTGTAGGGTTGAAGGCTACCTACAACCTTTTTCCTCCCTCAATATGCAGGAGTGTTTCATCTTTCAAATGAGAGGGAAATGAGGGTAGACTCTAAACATTTAGGCACAATGACAGTTTGTCTTGGGCATAATAACAGTTTGTCTAATGTATTAAACATGAACACTAATTTGGAGCTGTAAAAGTGTTGTATTTTCAATAATGCTAGGGAGGAGTTCTCCTCTTGCCCCCCATAAACCCCAACCCCTTACCATTACCTTTAACATGATTATAACAAGTTGAACTTTTCTTCTCTATTGTTTTACCTATAAATATCTACATGGTTTGTTGTCAACGTAAGTTTCCCTCCAAAATCTTTGCAACTAGATGTTATTGCTGCTATTTCTTTAGGTATTAGTTGTAATATTTTTGGCATAGGAGAAGACTATTCCTAGCCTTTGAGATGACAAACTTCATGCTGCTCCAGTTGCATACCTATCCATGAAGTTGCGAGTGGTATCCAAATCATCCATGGTGCGGGCACTTTTATTATTTATTTTGACTTCCATGGCATATAAAAGATGGACTCTGTGCCTATGAGAGTTTGGTTTATTTCATTCTTGTCTTCCCTATACCCTGGACAATCATTCTTCTATAGGGCACTAAGATTTTTTTTCTGTGGACATTGTGTTGTGCCAACTTATATCATCTGTTGCACAACAAACACTCACTAGAAGTTGTCTTCGTACTTGTTGGCTAACTAGTGCTGCTCTTGGAGCTCTGAAATCTTGTGCGAAACAAATTCTTTTGATTTTTGCGTCATCCATTTTTAGATTTATCCATAGACCTGTTGATATTAGATACATTCTGCATAGGCTTCTTAGAGGAGTAAAGATCATTCCCTTTGTTTGGTTTACTCATTTTGAAGGTATAATTAACTAATCTTTTAGACCTGGTTTTGGCAGAAGTTAAATCATGCAACATCTATCTAAACAATTCTATTTTAGCCCACAAGGTTAAATTATCTACAGAGTGGAATACTCAGTCCTTGTCGAACATGCCCTTGATGTCAAACATGCATGTTGAGAAAGTTAACTTAGTCTCTGACTACTCTGTGATTGATCTACCTCGGCTTACATTGCAAAAAGAATTCAATGTTTTTTCCTGTAGAAACGTACCACTACTTTTTTCTTGAGGTTGTCAAAAGAGTTGAAGCCCAATCTTCATAGGCAATCTACTCATATTTAGTGTGCCAAAATAGTTATGCATCACTTTTCAGATACATCGTAGCCATGGACACTTGGCTTTTTCTGAGGCCATCCTCACCACCTGAAAATATTGTTACAAACTGAAGATGAAATTGTCAGGTTCCTTTTAGTCTCGCATGCCACAATCCGAACGAGGTTGTGGACGCTTGACTTTGCCCTTGTAGATTGTATTATCATTAGTAGTCTGAACTAGAAGGTCTACCTTAGTAGTGAGCGCAATACTTTTCTCATGTAACACTTCCGCAAATAATGAACATCCTTTGTTATGTCTTTGACCAGTTCTTTAAGGCATCTCAATTAAATTGTGAGAGTATTGGCCAATCCTTCCAATTTGTGGAAGGATTTGTTTTGGGCTTCCAACCCAATCACTCTTCTTTCAAGGGACTCAAGGCGATTCAATCCAACTTGATGTACCGAAGAAGTCATTTGAGCAATCACTTATGGCATGTTTAATAGGAGGGAATAAGGTAAGAATAGAATTTCTTTTTCCTGAAAATAAAAATTTCTTCATTTGGTTACAAATTTAATTGGGAATAAATATTTCCTAAGAATTGTTATTTTCACACCTGAGAATTGTTATTTCCACACATGTGGAAATGTGGAAATAATAATTTTCATGTATTATTATTATTATTATTGTTGTTGTTATTATTATTATTATTATTTTGCTTTATTATTATTATTATTAGGTATTATTATTATTATTTTGTTTTATTATTATTATTATTATTAATTATTTGGTATTATTATTATTATCACTATTCTCACGTTATTTCTCATCCTATTTTACAAACTAAATAATAAAATATTAATTTTTATCTTATTCTATTCTAACAACTAAATATGAGAATAATAATTTTAACTCTGTTTCCATTCTTTTCTATTCTTTGAAATAGTTATATGGTGTTGTTTGTGCCATCTTTATTTCACAGTGCTAATTTTTCGCATAACCTAGCTTATGTGCTCCCCTGGTAACTCAAGCTAAGATACTAACTACCATGGTTTAATTTGTACGTCTCAAAAACCATGAGGAGCGTTCATGCCCATTGAATCCTAGGTTAGAAATGGGAGGTGGGCGGGACAAGATAAGCAACGAGGTGTGAGCCCACTCGAGTTCAAGGTTTAATGTCGGTATGCACAAGTGCAAGTTATAGTGTTGAATTTCCAAGACGTGACGAATGAGAGTGAAGAAACACACTGCCTGCAATCACAATTAAAAAGACAACGATTGTGTGTGAAGGAAATTGGTTCCATGCCCCATTTATGGGGTTTTGAGACCTTTGAAATGCTCCTACCTTTACAATAGGCAATCACTTTTTCTACAATTGTAAAATTCATAATAAATCCACCAAAATCCCAGATAAATACATGGATGATAGTGAGTGTGTTCTAAAACATTTACATTTTTCATGTTGGATTCTAACGTTTAGTACACACAGCTTAAATATTGTAAATATGTTAATTTTGTGGTTTAAATAAATAGCATTCAAGTCATTGTAAAATAATCTTATCATTCGTAAAGGGTTACCCTCTTGCTAGCTAATTCCTCGACCATAAAGTTGATTTTTAGCAAATAGACCGTTGAAGCCATTTTACTTAATCGGACATGGTCAAAATCATGTTTTTGAAGTGCTAGTAGTCACTATGATTACCCCCGAGATTCTGAATCTCCAATTTCATTCAGATAAGGTGAAAGTCTCTTGTATAATCTTACTACCATGCTGCACACAAAATTTTGTTCATGGTTTAAACGTATGACTAATTTTACTATTTTCTCTATAGATGTAATTTTTCTGCAGTGTCATCGTTCAACATATTTGTAGGAAGTTGATAAGAGCCAAAGTTTGGTCTTACGTGAGCATTTCTATAGAATAATAGCTTCATCGTTTCTGTTATTTGGTTGAATTTCAACTTATCCACCAATTGTGAATATCTAATGATGTTTGTTTATTTAATAGATTACATCATAAGCTATGACTACGACTATTTTCCTGCACACAAATCGTCTAATCCCCTGTCACGTATGGTTTATCCAGAATATATATATATTTTTGTCTGAACTGCTGAAGACAACATGGATTTGGTGTTGGTCTTAAGACTTTTGGGTTCCTCCAAGCTTGTCATATTCCTCTTGGAATGGCATCTTCGAGCTGTTTTATTTGTTAGGAGGATTTTTTATTTTTATCAAATACTTGTTATAATAATTATGTGTGAATTTTTGCGTAGCTAATGCATAAGTATTTGTTAATGCGTAACATAATTTTTGGTCTGGTCGGTGTTTTTGAACAAAGAGAGTAGGGAAAGGCATTCACTATGCATGGCAATAGCACGTCTTCCATGTAGAACAAATGATTAGTAATATCTAATTGATATATTAAGCATGCACGACGAGACAAAATTGAAATATATATATATATATATATAAATGTAGTAGGTGAAAAAGAGAAGGTGCATAGCTGTGATTGATCATCTTATCTTTGAATCGTCATAAAAAAAGTACGGCATATAAACTTAGGTGGTGGAGTTTTGATGTCAATCGGAGCACAGGCTGCTGCTTATGCAATCCATCTTATGACTTTTTAACTGCAATGGGACTTGACACGTGAGAGTCGGTGGACCCTCGCAACAAACTTGACAACGACGGCGTTTGAAACTCTGTAATGTATGAAGAATCCCTGTCACCACTTGATGGGCTTAGTAAAATTTTGGATGAATGGTCCAATCTATCTGATAAGTCCAAGCATATAGCAGTCAAAATTGAAATTTATATAACCACAATTCCTTTGATTATTCACTTAGTGTGTTTCTATGTAAGTAAAGCTATTTCATATAGAAAAGTGATGAGTATAATTAGGTCTATGTGGGTTCATTTGATGTGCCCAATAATTACCCTTGAGTGATTTAGTACCAACTTTAGTCCTTTACACATTTATCGATATATATTTGTGAGAGCATCAGCATCGAAAAAGAATTGGATGCTACTCTCAGATTCTAAGGGCACTAAACACAGATCCTTAGGCAGTACCTCTCTTCCATCTATCACAATTCGGCTTATTGATATGAAGGGGTTGTGATCGTTGTCGATGGTTCATGACCTTTGAATCCTATGTCCGCAGGCTCACAACCACCGTATCCTATATTCGGTGGAGGCCATAATGGGAAAGAGAAGAGGGGGATATTGAAACACGATATTTTTTTTATGAGCCTCGTATCCATTATACATATATGAGACAGTCTGCTTAGTTTTTGATTTGAGTAAAATATCAAGTTAAACGCATGGAAGATAATGGCTTCCTGGGACAACTTTCATGTGGCTGCGAAGTGAACAAAGAATTTCTCCAGGTTGATTACATGGGATGCATGCTTGATCAATGGTTACTTCTCTAATATCTATGAAGTTAATTGGCTCAAGCAAAATCTTTCTGAGTTTATATTGTGACTTAATCTTTGAACACAAACACTGACATTTTTGTCTTGCTTAGCCGGAGAAGCAAGAGAAGTAAAGTTGGTCCTTGTAATTCTATGTATCAAGTAGGTAATTTAATACATGTAAAATGAGTTTTAAAACTACCCAGTAAAATTTAAATATTCTACTTATGTCAGCCAATTTTATTTTTTATTATTTATTTTTGAAGGTGGTAGGGGGCGGGGGTTAAGTAACGTCCAAACTTAATCAATTAATCAAGGATTAAAGATAAGGTTTTATTGAATCTCATCTTCAACTTCTTCTTCTTCTTCTTTTTTTTTTTTAAAAAAAATGTTATTCATTATCCAAATAAATAAATTAAAAAAAAATTTTTTTTTAAAAAGTTGAGGTTTTGTTACGTGCATGGCCCACCGTGTGGGTGGCGATCCATTGACTTTGGAAGCCTTAAATTCAGAAAATCAAAAATGGAAAAGCAACGGCTAACCTTTTGTGGGATTGAAAAATGGAGCCTAACACGT
The DNA here is from genome assembly GCA_033239525.1 of Nepenthes gracilis. Classification (NCBI taxonomy): domain Eukaryota; kingdom Viridiplantae; phylum Streptophyta; class Magnoliopsida; order Caryophyllales; family Nepenthaceae; genus Nepenthes; species Nepenthes gracilis. Next base: position 10,351,988 of record BSYO01000022.1, on the reverse strand, counting down.
TAACATCTACCACATTGGCAAACAATATCTTCTCCTTGTCATCCATCAACCACTACATCTTCCTCCTATGTAACCAAATCTCCCTACCCTCTCTCTCTCTCTCCTAATTAATTCCCCACCCCTCCCTTCTACTTTTATGACATTTTATAATATACCACTTAATTATTACTTTTATAAATAAATATCTCAAAATTGAATATGTTATGCACTCAATCTTAATGTTTAATTATATTAATTTTTTAATTTATAATTAAAATCGAATCTTTACCTTTAAGACTTAGAATTTAATTACTTATTTCACCAATAAAAACCTAAAATGACCTTGGGATGTGGATATAAAAATCAAATATTAATAAATAATTTAAAATAAAATAATAATTTAAATTACAGATCCAAATGTTATACCAAAAAGTGGTTTCAAATGTTAACAATTATAAGATTTTGAATCATTCATAAGAAAAAAATATCTATACTAAAATTAAAGTAATTAAAAATTATAAATCAACTAAACTATTGAAAGAAAACCAACATCAAACTTAGCACTGTCATCATAAATCATTATTACCAGAATTACAAAATAAATCCAAATAAACTAAAATTAGTAATATAAAATTACTGTTCTTTCTAAATATAAATATATAAACTCATCTAAAATTCCATGTATAATACCTAAATAGCCATCCTCTTTTCTGATCACTTGTACATAATTACCGAACTTTCCGATATGAAATGTTAATAAAATAAAAATAAGAATGAATCAATTATTCAATAATATATATATAAGGACACACTGAAATATAATTTTCAAATTGCCATCCTTATCACTTATAAATAAGTATGGAAACCTCAAATCTAAAAAGTTAGCAAAATAAAAGTAATAATAAGTTAATTGCTTAATAAGGCATATATAATTTTTATATGTGAACATATATATATATATTGTTAGGGTAATTTTTATAATGGTATATTCCGTGACCCTATGTGATCGTTACTGCATCAACATATATCCGTTGCTGTCCGTTCCAACTTTCAGGGTTACCACGCCTACCATGAGCTCTCCATCCGCTCGAGCCCAAAATCTCGAAGCTCTGCGCTCTCCATCCGCTCGAGCCCAAAATCCCAAAGTCCCACACTCTCCGTGCGCTGTCTACCTGCTCGACCCCAAAAACCCAAAATATTGTGCTCGCTGTGAGCTCGCCATGAGCTTGAGTGCAAAATCCTGAAAGAGTCCGGTTGCTGCTCACCGCCTCCGCTCTCGAGCGCATGTAGGGTTTCTCTGGAAACCCTCTGTGCGCCGCAACGGGCAATTTTTTAATGGATTTTATTGTGCCCTCTATATATACTTAGCGTATAATTTTGAAACCCTAGAACTCTTGGCAGACTAATTTCGTGCCCCACTTGTGCATACTCCATTGGTCTTGCTCCCTTTGAGAAAATCAAAAGCTACACCTTTGTGATTGATGTTATACCGAGGTTTCTCTACACTTTCTTCTTAACGTTTAAACACTTCCATTCTTCTACCTTCATTGGAGATGTTGGTACGTTGAATAAGGAGACCCAATCATTTCGACAATTCAAGTGGCACAAGAAGGAAGATTGACATGAAGACCAGAAGGTGTTTGGTTTCATTGCCGCGGGCAAATCTAAATAGTTCCTTGGTAGGGATCACATGATGGGAGTAAGTCGGCTAGGTTAGCGCGTCTTTACCACCGGATTTGTAAGTTGATTTTCATAGTGTATTGCTTCCCTGGCCGTTAAAATTCGGAGGGTTTTTCTCGATTATCGTGGGTATCGAGTTTTTCCCTCGTCATAAAAAATCGAGCCTTTTATTATTGTTGATGATATTTTATATTTTGCAAGTATTTAGAAATAAATATTCTTTACGTGTATTGAATATTTAATTTTTACACTGCTTCCGCTATTTTTACCGGGGTCAAAACGTGATTGTAAACTTTAGGACAGAAAGTTTTTTTTCATATATATATATATAAGAACATGTTGAAATATGATATGATCAAATATCTAAAAATGTGATAATATCATTTCGTAACTTATTATGCAAAATCCAAAATAGATATTTGATATATACTAAATTGTACAAAAATATAAAATATGCTTAAATTATGCATAAATATAGGAGATTAAGGATCGGTGATTGTTTCCACTTAAACAAATGGCATACAATCTATTCAAGACTCGTAGGTGAGTAATCTTCATATAACCCTATAGATGGAGTTAAATGTTACTTTTTTATCTCATGTATGATAGGTGCGACTTTTGTTTAACTTATAATATATTATGACATATCAAAATAGATTTCGTCAATTATCTATAATGGTCCATACTTGGTTAAATTAAAAACTCTATTTAAATACAAATATATTCGTAGATTTTTTTATATTTGAAAAAATACATTTATCATCAAATTTATGTAGAATTTTTCTTCTTTTTTTTTTCAATTATATGACATGCAATACAACAAAACTAGATTGATGTAGAAACTTTAACATGCATTTTAAATATATGTAAGAGCTATATTGTGTGATTTAAAAATATTTTGTAGAGACCGTAGAAAATTAGTATAGTTAATGTAATTTCATCAATTAGTTTTAATCACAAAACATACATGAATAATTAGATAAAAATTTAAGAAATGAGGAAGTATATATGCAAGAGTAATATTATAAAAATCTAACATTTAAACATAATATATATAAATTTAAAACATATATTTTATAAAACTTTAATAAAATGAGAATGATATTATATTTAGATAAAGTAATAGCAGTTTGGCTATAAAATTAGTACATGTCAAAGAGATTAGTAAAGGCCAGTAACAATGGAGAGAGTATTTGAATATAGCAAAAATCTCTTAAATTCATAATATACTTGTCATAATCTTAAATATAGCAAAAACATAATATATTTGTCTTAATCTTAAATCCAGCAAAAATCTCTTAAATTCTCTTAGTTTCTCTTTCATTGCCTTTTCCCTCTTTCTCCCACCTCTTTCTCTCTCTTTCTCTAAGAAATTAGTAAAAAGATGATCAAAATTTAGCCAAAGAACCTATTTATACAAAATGGACACATATGCGCCAACCAGGCTTGCATAAGTGCCACGGCAGTCTGTACTACACTTGTGTGTTTCTTAGGTGAATATTAAATGGCAACATTCTATTCTAAATACGTATATGTGCTGATCAAGCATTTATTGAATATGACTAATCTGTCTAAAATATACGTGAGCACCTCGAATACATCTCTTAGGTAAGTATCAAATGTCAACATTCTATTCCAAATATGTATATATGCCGATTAGGCACATATTGAGTATAATCAATTTATCTAAAATATGTACGAGTGTCCTAAATGCATATCTTAGATACATCCTTATTGTCCAAAAGACTCATATATGTGGCTTAAATACTGATCAAGTGTCATTCAATCTAACTTATTTTGATCAAAAATTTAATTTGACTTAAAATTTTAATTGATTTTGATAATTTTATTAATTTAATTTAATTAATTATCATTAATAAATAAATTTGGATTCATACCTTATATTTATCCCATTCTTATAAAAGTTTCATCGTTAAAATTTTTTGTTCCTTAGTGTGAAAATAAAAGAGGATATTTCTCTTAAATTGCATCTTTTCTCTCCTAAGTGGCTTTCTCAAAAGAATAATTTTCTGATAAAATATTCACCAATGGAATCACCTTTGTGTGGAGTACTTGATCTTTTTTTTCTCAAAATTTGAACCATTTCTTTAATATACAATGAAATTCATCAATCCTTAATGGATCATGGTCAATCATATGAGAGGGGTCGTGGATATATTTGTAGAGTATTGAAACATGAAAAACATTATGAACATTCTCTAAACTCAAGGCTAGAACCATATATTTTTTGATCATTTCAAAATCTCAAAAAGTCCAATAAATCTTAATTTTAATTTTTTTTAATACCAAATTGACATACTCCCTTCGATAGAGATATTTTTAAAAATATGTATTTTTTGAAATCAAAACACAATTCTTATCTTCTACAATCAATATAATTCTTATGTCAATTTTGAGTAACCTTCAATCAATCTCAGATCAGCCAAATCTTATTAGATATCTCTTAGATAACTTTTGGTTTCAAAAGTCACCTATGTCGTGGACAATTTTTTTTTCCAAATGAATTGATGAACGACACTTTTTTTCATACAAAGTTTTAAATAGAGCTATACTAATACTTGCTTAATAACTATTATTATACACGAATTCGACTAACAATAAATAATCGTCTCTATTTTCTTTTATCACTATCACTAAAGCCTACAACATATCCTCTAGAATTTGCATAATTTGCTTCGACTGCCGATCCATTTGAGGTTGATATGTTATACTAAACTTTAAATTGGTGTTCACCTTCTTGTGCAAATTTTTTCAAAATTTTGAGACAAAACTTAAGTGTCAATCTAACACAATTGAAGTTGATATTCCATAAAATTTCACTACTTTATCAATGTATAACCTCGCTAAATGGTTTATGGATAATGTCATCTGAATTGCAATAAAATAAGGTAAATTGGTTAGCTAATCAATGATTACCCAAATAGTATCATGATTCATTGACATTCTCAGCAATCCCATAATAAAGTCCACTATTATACACTCCCCACTTTCAGTTTGGGGTTGACATAGGCCATAAAAGATCCAATGGCTTATGATATTTAGCTTTTAATTGTTGACAGATCAATTATATTTTTACATAGGTTATAATTTTTCTCTTCATATTGTGTTACCAAAAGATCTTCAAGTTTTGATGCATCATATTAATCTATGGATAGATAATACACTTTGATCGATGAGCTTTATTTTTCCATCAAATCCTCAATATTTGTATATATAGTTATTATGAAAATCTCAAAACTCTATTAATTCGAATATTAAAATTTGTTCTTAACTCTTTGTTCAAATCTCCAGCAATATCCCCTAGGAAATGATCATCCAATTGAGTTCTTTAGTCTTCTTCATTATCTCAGATTACACCTAAAAGTAAGACAAAATCATTCGCATATTATGAGAATACCTTTTGATATTATATTCTTTTATACAATCTAATATATCCATCTCTTCAATTTTCAATTTAGCCATTAGATTTGTTGTTTGGTAGCTCAAGGTATCTGCCACCATATTGACCTTCCTCAATTAATAATAGATTTCATAATTATAATCTTCTAAGAGATCCATCCATCTCATTGACCTCATATTTTACTTCTTTTGTGAGAACTAGTATTTCAAACTCTTGTAATTTGAAAATATTAAAAATCTCTTCCCATAAAGGTAATACATCTAAATTTTCAACGTGATAATCATCATTACTAATTCCAAATCATGCATAGGATAGTTCTTTTCATATGCTTTCAATTGCCTTGATCTATACACAATTTCCTTTCTATGCTGTACTATGACAAACCCCAATTCGATCTTTGATGCATCATAATAAATCACAAATCAGCTAGATCATTTCAGAATGCTATGATTGGGGCAGTTGTTAGGCGGTTATTTACCCTCAACCATCGTTGGAGACGTGTTTGGATTTTGGGCTGTTATTGTAAAAACTCTCTAAAATGCTTAGCTTCATTGTCATTTGTCCCATGGGGTGAAGCAATCATTGATCATGTGGCTAAATTGGCCACAATTGAAGCATGCCTCTGATAGCCTATATCAACGCCTTCTTCCATGCACTTTTCCGCAATAACAGTATACGGTCTTTAATTGTTGAGGGGACCAATGCACCATGGATTTCAATTCCTTTCTTTTATCTATCAACTTCGTCATTTTGTGAGATTTTTCTGATCTTGAACTCTAGCCTTCTTAGCTAGCGGACTTTCTTTTTTCAAAAAACTTCTCCCTCTTTAACTCTTATTCAAATAGGAGGGTTTGATCTAACACCTCTCCATAGATCCTCAACGTTAAAATCACTAGTTGTTTACAAATGTTGTCGTTCATCCCTTATAGAAATTTTCTCACTCTTCAAGTCTTGCCTAGGACGACATGAGGCATATAACGGAACAACTCTATAAATTTGGTATCGTATTTTTCCACTTTCTTATTCCCTTGCCGCAAATGGGAAATTCATCTTTCTTTTTTCTCCCTCAAACTTGTTAGAAAGTACTTCTCTATGAACTCCTCTACAAACGCGTCTCATGAAATTTGCTTGTTTTCAATCCCTAAAATTCTCTTCTTCATTGACTACTAATAATCCACCATCTCCTTTTAGCTTGTAGGAGGCAAGCGTGACCTTCCCATCTTCTGAGCAACGAATCACCTCAAAAACCTTCTCAATCTACTGAATCCAAATTTTTGCCTTTATAGGACCTAGATCTCCCATAAACTCTAATACTTGCTCATTCGTAAGGTAATCATGCGTCATTGTGGCCACTAATGGATTTGCAATTTTTGGCTTTGAATTCTTTGTTCACTAGGCGATTCTGTTTATTACATCCGCCATCCTAGTCATGGAGAGGCACTTCTTCTCAAGGTTGGAGTGAGAACTCGGTCCTCTTTGTCTAGTTAACATTTCAAACCTTTTATGAGATAATTAACCAATTTAAATTATTAAATCAAATAAGGTACTTTTCTTATGATTTTATAGGATACCATAAATTATCACGTTTGTGATCCCTAAGATCTCATTATATTAATTTCTCAATTTATAATTAAGTTAAACTAGATATTTATCTTTAGGACTCAAAATTTAATTATTTATTCTATTAATAAAATCCAAAATGATTTTAGGACGTAAATTTGAAAATCAAATGCTAACAAATGACTTGAAATAAAATAATGATTGACATAAGAAGACTTAGATGTCACACCTGAAAGTGACTTTGAATACCGATGATTATAAAATCTCGTATTATACGTAAGGAAAGGTATTGGTACTAAAATCAGGGTAAATGAAAATTATAAATCAACCAAATTGTTAAAAGAAAACCAAAATAAAATTTAACTCTCACCATTCATCATTAGCACCTAAATTACAAAATAAATCCAAATAAACTAAAACTAATAACATAAAACTACTATTCTTTTAAAATATTAATACATAAATTGATAAAAAATCCTAAGTACAATTCTTGAACAACCGTCCTCATTTCAGATCACTTATAAGTAAGTATCGAGCCTGCTAATTTGAAATATTTGTAAAATAAAAGTAAGAATCAATCAATTATTCAATAAGACAGATATAATTTTTATATATGAAAAAATATATATCAAAGAACATCTTGAAATATGACATGATCAAATATCTAAAAAATCAACAATATCAATTTACAACTTATTTTGCATAATCCAAAATTAATGTTTGATATATATCAAATTGTGCAAATACATAAAATATACTTAACTCATGTAAAAATATAGAGGATTAAGGATTGATGGTGATCTCACAAACAAATGACAAATATCAAAACTTGAGTTATAATTATTTTCATATAACCAAAGGCTATATGGTACCATTAAAGATGCGTAGATGAGTTATCTATATATAACTCTATAGATGGAAATGAACGTCACTTTTTTAACCTACGAATAATGTGTGACTTTTAATTTACTAGTAATATCTTAAGAAATATCTAAATATATTTCATTAATACTCTACAATAGTCTATATATAATCAAATTGAAAATTTTACTCAAATATAAATATTTATTATATTTTTTATATTAGAGAAAATACACTTATCATCAAATTTATATATAATTTTCCTTCCTATTTCTTAAAATATATAACATGTAGTAAGTTATAAATCATATAAGAAATTTAATATGCATTTCTAAAATATATAAGAGCTATATTATTTGATTTATAAACATATAGAAATTATCATTATAGAAATTGTAAAAAATTAGTACAGTTAATGTACTTCCATCAATTCATTTTAATTATAAAATAATCATGAACATTTAGATAAAAATTTATTACATGCAATAGCATATAATTGAGAATGGAAGGCATGTAAAAACAACATTGTAGATGATGGCCAAAGATCCAATAAGCACAGTGGTTGACCTAGGAAGTAAAATCTAATACCATTTAGCAATAAACAAGCAATTAGAGCAAATCAGTGGCAAACCTTGACAGCCACAACACCGAATTGACTGACATTATGACAACTCAACACATATATTTAGACGATGTTTACTATAATTTAGCCCCATGATGGTATTGATAGTTCAATAAATATATAGGGGATGTTGTCCCATGATTATATATCGTTCCAAAATGGCAATGACGGTCCAACAAATATTCTTAGATGGCGGTTGTCATATATCACCTGCGAGGATCACTCAAATAGTGGAGCGAATATATGCAGATAACTATCACCAGTCGTGTGGCCTGAGAAAGGCTAAATCAACACTCACTCTATAAGTAACCCTTTTCTACCACAAGAAAAGAAATCAATCAATCAACCAGACTACACCACCAGAGAACCAGTGAACCAGTCCTCGAATTTAGAGTATACACCTTACACTCAGGTGCTTATACACACTAAAATCTCACAAAGCCATTCTGCCTAAGAGTGCACCTATCCTAAAGCCACTCGGCCTATGAGTACACCCTTCCTAAAATTGCTCTTCCCAAAGAAGCGCACCCTTCCAAAAGCTACTCCTAGCTAGCACACATCTTGGAGCCCAATCCTCTGCAACACACTCAATCCCTTTCTCTTATTTGCATCCATGCATTTTACATTCCTCCATCTTTCTCTCCATTGAAGAAAGATTTCTAATGAGTGTCAGAGAATATATCGGAAAGTGAGTCCCATATACATCTGACATCTCGTTTGTTCATTGTGGTGTCTAGGATCTAGATTCCTAGGGATGAAGATTGGACTCGTTTTAATTTAACATATTTGATGAGATTAAGCGGCTTTATAATTCGTACGATAATTCAAATTTGGAGATGCATCGTTGGTGTCGTCTGTGAAAATCGACTAAAAAGTCCAACGACAATGCCTACGAAAGCAGACATGGTCAATACTAGGGCACAAGCTAGTGCACCGGCCAAAGATATCATCTTCCACGGCGATAACCCCTACGTCGGTAGTCATGCGGACAAACGGTTGTCTCCTAACATGCAACTATTCGCTGCCTAAATGGACACCATATCCAAACTGCTCCAGACGAGTAGACCATATGCACTCGTCTAGAAAGTCAATAATTCAGGGCTTTTTCCTCCCACTCCCAGACCTCAACATCCAAGAGGATAAGTCAAAGAAAGAGACAACCCACTAAGGAGGAGATCCAGCAGCCTGACGACCTCAATACCCCAATGACCACAAGCGACATAACCTAAGCGAGGCTGGGAGGTCGAGTCTTGGAGCATGGGATGAAAGCTCGGAGAGATGAAATCCATACTACTCTCGAGATGACTGAAGGCCACTAGTCCAAGGAGAAGCCTCTTGCATCACCTCACCAATGTCCATAGCAGCCCAGTTTAGCATATCTCTCCAAACCACTCAAAGTTGAGGACCTTCCTCAATGTAAAAAAGATTGCGTCCTCCTCTCAAGTGGGAGACGAAATAAGGACGATTGAGCAGTAACTATTTAGATGAAACACTAACAGACGCTCCACCAACCTGAGGAGGTCATCATTCACGAGAGATATCCAGATGTAGCCACTCCCTCACAAGTTCAAGATACCGACCCTGAAACTCCATGATGAAAGTTTCAATCTGACGGACCATTTGGATCACTTTGCACCCTGTTAAGCTTCCAGGGCCTAGATGACGCTGTCATGTGTCTATACTTCCCTTTGAGCCTCAAGGGAGACACTCAAATTTGGTTTTACTGCATGCAACCAAATTTGATATGAACATTCCAAGAATTTGCTAATAGCTTCTTATAACAATTCGCCTCCAGCCGAAGGGTCCGAAGCAGCCCTAGCAACTTGTTTGCATTTGATAAGGGCCAAACAAAAATTTGAAGTGTTTCTTGACCTGATTCAATGTTGACACTTGAAGGATATCCGAGCTCATTAACGAGCTAATGCTGAACACCTTTTTAGCGACTTTACAGCCATGCGACTTCTTCAAACATTTGGTTTAGCAGTAGCCTCAAACCTTCCTTGAGGCGGAGACTGTTGCCCGTACATTTTTAGCCACTGAGGAGGCTAACAAAACAAAGCAGTTAGAGCCCACAAACCACCTCCATCAGGGATCAACAAACGGGAAGAAGAGAAACGGAGACAATACCAATACTCGAGATCCTAGAAAGTAGCCCAAGATGGAGCCAGGTGCTCAAAGGGATGTCAGACTTCTGAACTTAACCCTTTTAAATGACATCTGGACTAACATTCTCATGTAGATTAGGGATGAGAAGTTCTTAAAGTGTCCAAAACAACTCAAGAACTCGAACGGAGGAGATCAATCTAAATATTATTTCTATCATCGATCTCTGAGTTACAGCACTAAGGACTACTAGATGTTGTAGAAAGAAATCAAGGCTCTTGTCTAAAAGGGGCACCTCACTAGATCCCTATGGGACCTAGAGTAGGCCCCCGACAAGGTAAAACAAGACAAGTTGGAGCAACAACAGTAGTTGCGAAATCAGCCTGTAGCCGGAGTAGTTAACAAGCTGGCCACAAGGGCACCTAAGAGCAAATTCTCGGATCGCCCAAAGAAAGCTTCCAGTAGCAAGAAGCCAGTGATAGGAGTTAGAAATGTGTCATTAGTTTTAGTGATAATAATATGGCACATGTAATAACTCCTCATTATGACCCTTTAGTTGTATCCGCACACTTTTTGAATAGTACGATTGACTACCAACTGATATAAATCTTTATTGATAAAAGTTTAAAGAATTTGCTATATCTCGATACCTACTTTAAACTCAGACTAAAAAAGCATTAGATAAAATTAACTAAGGGATCCTTATATGGGTTGGATAATGAACCCGTCCCAATCTAGAGAACCATTTAGTTGGAGGTCACACTAGGAATGTATCCAAGGATAGCATCCGCATGCTCATGTTTCTGGTAGTTGACCTATCCTCAGTCTACAACACCATTCTAGGATAACCCTACCTAACAATGTTCAGAGTAGTCATCCCACATCTAAAAATAAAGTTCCTAACAACATGGAGCGTCGAAGAGGTCGAGGCGACTAGGTCATCGGTTGAACATGCTATTTGTCTTAAGTCACACAGGCGACTCTTGACCAGCCGGCTAAAGACTTCGATCTCCGAGATGAAGTGACCCCACTGCAGGCACAGTTTGGCAAGCTAACCGACTAGATCCCTCTAGATCTCAATGAGCCTGAGAAATGTATACAATCGAGTGCTCACTGACAGGTCAACTACGTGACCAACTAATAAATTTCCTTTGGCAAAACTCCGATAGTTTTGTATGGACACCCATCGACATGTTAGGGATACCGGCCGGAATAATGGTTCACAAGTTAGGCTTCAATCCCGGTGGCAAACCTGTTAGGTAAAAGTAGAGAAACCACTTCATTGAGAAGTTAATTGTCATACGCAAAAAGGTGAAGAAGTTACTCAACGTATGCTTTATAAGGGAGGTTCAGTACCCAAACTAGCTATCAAATGTTTTATAAGAGCAATGAAAAATGGTGGATATGTATCGACTTTATCGATGTGAATAAGGCATATCCAAAAGACAATTTTTCATTGTCAAGGATTAACCTATTGGTAGATTCCATATTTGGATGAGCTGCTAAATTTTTTGGACACCTACTTGGACTACAACCAAATACGAATGAGTCTAGAAGATGAAGAACACACTTTATTTATGACAGACTAGGGACATACTATTACAAGGTTATACCCTTCGATCTGAAAAACATAGGAGCAACATGCTAATAGCTTATGCACAACATATTTGAGGTCCAAATCGGCCAAAATATGGAGGTATATGTGGACAATATGTTTATTAAAAGCAAAACAATCGATGAACATATTCACGACCTTAGAGAAGGCTTTCAAAATACTCCGAACACACCAGATGAAGTTAAATCCAACCAAGTATGCGTTCAAAGTATCTTTTGGGAAATGCTTGGGCTTTATTATCTCTCAACGAGGAATTAAAGTGTACCCCGAGAAAATAAAAGCCATTGTGGATATATGCCCACCTTGAACTATGAAGGAAATCCAGAGGCTTACTGGGAGACTAAGAGCACTCTCTTGATTCTTGATAAATTGGTAGAAAATTATCTTTCCTTCTTTAAGGTCTTGAGAGGAGTAAAGGCAAGTGGCTTCCAACGGACGGGCAACCACCAAGCAACCTTTCCAGAGTTGAAGGAGTATTTCACTAGCCCCCTCTCTTGATGTCACCATTAGAAGGCAAAAAGTTATACTTGTACCTTACAATTTTGAATACAGTACTAAGTTCAGTCCTAATCAAGCAGCAACCCGAAATACAACAACCAGTCTACTATATCATCAAAGTCCCGCCAAACACCGACACTTGTTACTCACATGCAAAAGGACTACACTAGCACTTGTCTATTCTACCCAGAAGTTGCGACTATATTTCTAGGTGCATAAGATTGTCATCTTGACGGACTAGCTACTAAAAGGGATCTCACAGAGACCCAACACATCCAAACAACTACTTAATGGGCCATCTAGTCAAGCAAGTTTGATGTGAAATTTCAATTGCAGCTAGCCATAAAAGGTCAAGCTCTCACGGAATACCCCTATTTCAAACGCCCTCAATTCAAGCAAAGGCGCCAGCTAGTAAGAAGAAGATTGATCTGGATATTACATATGGACGGATTATCGACTTAATCAAGAAGTGGAGCAGCTGTGGTTTTGAAGACTCCAAATGGGTCGAAGATAAAATATTCGATGACCCTCAAATTCCCATCCACCAACAATGTTGCCAAGTGCAAAGTGCTACTTGTCGGACTTAGATAGGCAAAGGAATGCTTGGCGAAGAATCTGATCGTCGATAGTGACTCGGAGATAATTGTCAACCAAGACCTCAAACTTTTTGAGGTGTCTAGCCCTTTGCTTGCAAGATAACTTGTCAGAGTCAAAGGCTTGACCCAGACGTTCAACAAGATCAAGATAATCCACATCCCGAGGGAGGACAATTGGAAGGCAATCAGTTGGCGAAAGTGATGGTAATTGATAATCTCAGGTAATATGCCTGAGAAATGCGAGAAGTTCTTGCCTCCCCGAGCAAAGAGGAGACAGAATAAGAGGTGCTACATATCTCGAATGATGAAAATTGGATAAGTCTATATAGAAAGTACTTCATGGGTAGCCTTCTTCCGAAAAATCCAGAGGAAGCTAAGCGCATAAAAATGACAGCAGGTTTGTACACTATTATGGATAGGAAACTATACCAACAAGGTACTCCACCCCTTATATGTGGTGTCCCACTCCAAAAAAAGCTGACAACACGTTGAGTGGGGTGCAGCTTGGAATCTGCAGGTCGCACATCAAAGGCGAGAACATGGCATTCAAAGTCAAGTGATAGGGCTACTACTAGCCGACAATGAAGTAAGATGCCATGACATTTGTGAAGCAATTCGGGCACTGTCAAGTCCACAACAGCATTCCTCATTAGTCATACACAGAACTGCAAACCCTGCAATCATCATAGTCATTCACACAGTGGGGGCTCGATATACTCGACTCACTGCCCATTTCTTCTAGGCAAAGGAATTCATTATAGTCGGTATTGACTATTTCACCAAATGGGTGAAAGTCTTTACGTTGACAAAGATAACCAAATAGAATGTAACAAAGTTTATTCGACAAAGCATCATATACATATTTGCGATTCTTGAGATCATTGTGATCAATAATGAATCCAATTCACTCGCGAAAAATTCATCAAGTACTGTACGAGTTTGGGAATAAAGTTGGTTCGTACTTCCATTGCCTATCCATAAGCAAATAAGTAAATGAAAGTAACAAATTAATTGCTATTACATGGGCCAAAGATGAAGTTGGAAGATGCTGGGGGCTCTTGGACAAATGAACTACCTTCTATGATATGGTTATACAGGACGTCGTCTAGGGGACCTACCTGTGATACGCCCTTCAGTTTATGTTATGGCAATGAAGCAGCCATCCTAATAGAAATTAGACTTCCCAACCTTAGAGTCAAGAGTTTCAATCCACTCAACAATTTCCAACAACTTAGAGAGCATCTTGACTTACTCGAAGAAACCCGAGACACAGCCAGATTGCATACAACAACTTATCAACAATGGGTCGCTCGGTGCTACAATAAGCAGGTGAAAGCATGCCAGTTTTAGGAGGGAGACCTTATTCTACAGACCATAGAGGAGTTGGGTAAGATCATTGGTAGGAACAAACTCTCCCCGAATTGGGAGGGACAATTCCTTGTCTTAGCAATTCTTTAGAGCGGTGCGTACAAGTTACACACCCAAAATTATAAACTAATCTCGAGGATATGGAATGCCATCTACCTCAAAAAGTATTATCAGTAATTCCTCACCGAACACAGGTAACTCCAACATACATCACGCGGGGTGCTTGTACATATGTACCATGTTTCAATTAAAAAAATAATTATTTGTTTACTTTATTGTTCATATGAATTCTTGTTCCATTGCATAAAATCAAATGACCTAGATTTTCCTAAGTAGGGTGATTGTCTTCACCTACAACTTGACTGGCTATAGCCCACTCAAAAACCTCAGTCCTAGCTAACTGAGTAGCTCAAATGAGGTTGAACCCTAAATCTCAGTCTAAACAACCAAGCAACCTATACAAGGGCAAACATGATGGCCTCGGGGAATTTCGGATGAGAGTTGGACCTCTCCAATAAAGTGGCCACAAAAACCTTAGAGAGTTTTATCAGTATGCGTGTGATGGCATTTACCCAAAAGAGAGAGTGCCATTAGTTAACGATGGTCGGCAAGCCATGAGCAGACACACAAAAGCAATGACATCTACTAATTGGATTGAGCACTAATATTCTATGCCAATGACAGCCTTAAATTTAATCGAGCCCGACGACTGCAACAACCAAACCTAGTCGGCCCCAATGAGGCTCACTAATAGGCATGCTACAACGTCCTCTCACAGAAAAGAGCACCACCTAAGAAAATCAACATGCTATGACTTTCTCTCAGAGGAAGAAGCAAAACCGGACCAATAAGTCTGAACCAAGCCTGACGACAACAGCAATAACGCTTAGCTAGAGAACAAAGAAACGTTGAATAAAGAAATTTTGCATAAACAGGGAAACATCAACAACAATGATCAAAATGATATTGTTGATTTATTAGAGAATCAAAATATATAATGAGAAACATTCATCCGCCTCAGAGATGATGCCAATTGCCTACACTCACACAAAACGACTTTCCAAAGAGGAGCCCCCCAGTGGACATGGTGAAGGCTCATTGCTTGACTTCAATAAATCACATAGATCAGAATGGCATAGAGTTTTAGCGTTCATCAGATCAAGGTACCCCAAAGGAAGGTCAAAAGCAAGTAAAGATACGATCCTCTTGTAGAGGAAGAAACCGTCCCAGAATCTGTTATCCAATAAAGGTTCAACATCTTCCGAGCGTATTCAGGTCCTTAGCGCCCCTGTGAGTTGAGCACATTGACTATGAAGATCAACGAGGTGTTACTCAGCCTCCTGAAGCTTATTCGAAGATTTTTGAGACTTTACAATCCATTTAGATAGCTCTTAGTTGAGGGAGGTGGCCCGATCTCGACTCTGCTGAGTTCAGCAATGGCGGCATTAACCTTGATGCGCATATCCTCGAGCACGTTGGGGTCAACACACGTCTAGGACAGGTGGGAAATCTCAACATCCCACTGGCGCAAGCATGCCTCCACCAGACATAGCATGTCCTGCGACTGTAAGCAAAAGGCAAGCGGTCAGATAAGGATGACAATAGATACAAAAATAAGAAGTTATGCAACCTGTATCATAATTGAAGGTGGCTCCTTCAAGGATGAAGGACCGAGTGGAGCCCCCGGCGAAGAAGCAAATGGAGTCTTCTAACCCAATGGAGGCACTGTATGTCAATAGAGGGGCACCCCGAAACTTGGAGGTGAAGGAGAACCATTTGAAACCTCTAGGACTTCAGACATCGGAGCCTCCGAGCGAGGCACCTCATCAACTGCCACCACCTCCACGTTATTCTCTACTTGAGCTTCAGCCACTTGATCACTGCTAGGACCCTCCTCGACAAAAACAATTGGAGGGTTGGATGCAGGCTTATCAAGTGACGAATTTATAAAAATAGGGACCCCGTGCTCTGCTAAGGTTAAAGTGCTGATTGGCTCGCTTGGCCTGTCAGTCTCGAGGTCACTTATTCTCAAAGCAGAAGGAGTTGGGGGCTCACCGCCCCCGACAAACCTGACCACCTCCTCAAAAACTTGCCAAACCGGAGAAGGGATATAGCCCAGCCTCCAAGACGACTCGCTAGCATTCCGTGCCACCTCAACAACGACTCAGCTGGAGTCAGAGGACGAGGAACAAGATGGAGCTGCTTGACTAGCCACCCTCTCAAGAGAGTCCCGGATGAACAACGACCCCAGTTTCCTCTTAGGCTTGTGAAGTGATAGAGTAGTGACATCCATCCTTTCCGTCCAAAACTCCCACTCAGGTGATGCAAATACTCTTGCAGACAACCAAAAGTCCTTTCAATGAAAGGAGTCCAAATGCTTCTTTACAAGCTCCATTAGTGGCTTTGTCATGCATTCCTCCCAATCCAAGATACTACCGGCATAGGTAGCCACCACTCCACCCCATTTGTTGGAAGGGATCCAATCAAAAGGGACCGACAAATAAAAATTAGTCCTTCCAACCCTTTACTGAATCTGAATTCCCCCTGCTTATTTGATACTGCCTGCGGGGGTGAACAAAATCTAGTTTATTTACTGGTCAAACCGAAAGATCACCTTCATGCTTAGGGTATCCAAGGAATGTCCATGGTGGCAAAAGAAGATGCACAAGAAAACCGGGTATCAAATGGTATTAGTGTGGAGACATGCTACTGGAATGTCCAAAGACACCAAGATCTTGTACAACTCTTGCGCAAAAGGGATACGAAGGCCTCCATTTAGGTAAACCTTATGGATGGCGATGAACCTATTGTCATCGGTAGACAATAAGTACGAGATGGCACTTGGGATATTATATCAAACATATAAAGACTCCATATCATGAAAAGTGAGAATAGATGGGATCGCATCGACACTTAAGGAAGCCATGGAAAGTAAGAAAGGCAAATTAGGGCATTAGCGATTCAAGTCAAAAAGAAAGCCATGGAAAGCAAGAAAGGCAAATTAGGGCATAGCGATTTCAAGTCAATAAGAGAAGTGCAAAAAACGACGAAGGATCAGAGTTTAAATAGCCAACGCACTAATCTAGAAATGGCATTGCATGAGGAATCAAAGAGGCGTGCTAGCTGACGTAAATGACCATGATACTTTCCTGCACCGCAGGGTGTTATAGCGTGTTAGCTCGCTGGGACAATTATGATGACTGACACAACACCTCCTCATGCAGCATGCTGACAACTGACGGCCTTGACAATTGGCGAGTTGGCGGGATGGCACAGGTAATGATGCCCTGACATGCCACTTACCAAGATGGCAAATTGAGGGCATGCAACCCTGACGAGCTCAAGACAAGTTCAATTAGTTTACATCCTAGCTATGCATTTGGGACACATTATTGCCAGTCAGACTGTTAGAAAATTGAGTTGTCAGACTATTAGAAATCACACAATAGAAAGCAACATTCAAGCACTACATCATACAAGAATATCAGAATTGGACAATAAAGACAACAAATGCTCAGGAAGTTCCATTCATTAATTTTTGTCACAACATATAAGCTTATAATAGTAAAAGTATGACTCAAAAGTGAATACAGGGAGTGACAATCCGGATACAGTAGTCCAATCAACTCAAAGATGGGCACCTAGAGAAGGGAGGCACTTGCCCAAGGGAAGTTCATCTAAGCTAGGGACGGGTACTGGAAGAAAGCTCTCACCCTTGAAGTGAAGGGCTAACACCTAGCATATCACACTTTCGACAGGAGATAGCAAAAAGGAAAAAAAAAGGGGGAGAGCACCTCAATCTCCCCGGAGCCAAGAGCAGTGCTGCAAAGTGAACTGCCTGGCATGGAGAAGAATGATAGAGAGCCGCCGCCCAAAACCCAAGATTTTGCTTAGAAATATCAGGTCTGATTTTGGGATAGGTATAAAAATGAAAAACTAAGGCAACTTTCTGCATAAAAGAGGGTAACTAAGGTAGACTATAAGTACATTATCATATCTTACCTTTGAATATTGGAGAAGAACTTCCTCAAATCCTGACTTGTGGCAACGTAGGCTCTATGCTAGCTTCGAACTCTCACATCGTTTGGCTAGAAAAGACTATTTGTGGCGTAAGGTATAGAAAGCCCCTCTATTTATAGTTAAGAAGATGATTAACAGGCAATTAATGCAAAAAGATTACCCATGCCAGCGTTATCCGCAAAAGATCAAATCAAACCATGCCAAATTCTTGCCCAACTGAGCGGCAAATCAATAGATCACATGGGGAAGAAACACGTGTGCAGGCCTATAGCTATCGTCCCATCAATGAACATAACAGGAGTTGAAAATTTAAACCTCATGGTATAGGGGACTAGTGATGGGTATGGCAACACATAGATGGGCCCAGAAATGCAACCCATTGAAGAAAGAAAGGCCCAAGAAACGGAAGCCCAATAGGATGCTCCCTTAACCCAAGATCCAGCAGGCATAACAGTCAACCTAGGAAGTATAATCTAATACCATCTAGTGATAAATAGGCAATTAGAGCTAATCAGTAGCATACCTTGACAGCCATCGTCTCGAATCGGCTGATGTCATGATAGCTCAACGCATATATTCGGGCAACGGTTACTATAATTTATCCCAACAATTATCCTGATAGCTTAGCAAAAATGTGGAAAATATTATCCAATGATTACAGATCGCCCTAGAATGATAGCGATAGCCCAATAAATATTTTCAGACAACAATTACCATATATCACTCGTGAGGATCACTTAGACAGTGGAGCAAATATATACAAACAACTATTATTAGCCGTGAGGCCCGAGGAAGGCTAAATCAATGCTCGTTCTATAAATATCTCTTCTCTACCACGAGAAAGGGAATCGATCAATCAACCAAATAGCACCCCCAGAGAACCAATCCTCGAATTCATACCAACTCCTTACACCCAAGTGTTCATACACATTGAGATCTCGCAAATCCATTCTGCCTACGAGTGTACCCATCCTAAAGCCACTCGGCCTATGAGTGCACCATTCCTAAAGCCGCACTTCCCAAAGAAGCGCACCCTTTTAAAAACTGCTCCCAACCAAGTGCACCTCTCAAATCCCAACCATTCGCAGCACACTCAATCCCCCTTCTTGCTTGCATCCGTGCGTTTTACATTTCTCCATCTTTCTCTCCATAGAAAAAAAAATTCTTGACTTGAATGTCGGATGACATATCAAAAGCAAATTTTGTATACCTTTAACATCTCGTTTATTTATTATGGTATGTAAGATCTAAATTTTTAGAGACAAAGATCAAACGTGCTTCAATTCAATATACCGGGTAAGATTAAGCGGCTTTATAATTCATACGATAATATGAATCTAGATATTTATCAATAAAAATCCAATGTTTAAATATAATATATATGGGTTCAAGATATGTATTTATAAAACTTTTATAAAATAATAATTAAATTATATGTATACAAAGTGATGATACATTAGTTACGAATATAATACATGCATGAATATTTATAATAATAAGTGCTAAAAAATATCAATAAAGATTAATAATTAAAAAAAATTAAATACACTTTCCATACTCATAAATCCAGAAAAAAATCTCTTACATTTATTTTAGTTTCTCCTTTCTTGCCTTGTCTCTCCCCTTCTTTCTCTTTCTCCCTTTTTTTTTCTCTCTTTCTTAGTAATTATTCTCTCTCCACTTCTTTCTCTTTCTCCTTTTTTCTCTCTCTTAGAAATTAACAATCAAATACCTAAAATTTGTTTAAGAAACCTATTTATAGAAATTGGGTATATGTGCATCGATCATATGTATATTAAATGCCAAGGTATAATTTTTATCATACACAAGCATCCCTTAAATACGTATCAAACACATACATTTTATCTCTCTCCACTTCTTTCTCTTTCTCCTTTTTTTCTGTCTCTCTCTCTTATAAACTAGCAAACAAATGCCTAAATTTTGTTTAAGGAACCTATTTATAGAAATTAGGTGTGTGTGCATCGATTAGAGGTATATTAAGTGCCAAGTTATAATTCTTACCACACACAAGCATTCCTGAAATACGTATCAAGCGCCTACATTTTATCTCTCTCTACTTCTTTCTCTTTCTCTTTTTTTCCTCTGTCTTAGAAATTAGCAAACAAATGCCTGAAATTTGTTTAGAGAACCTATTTATAAAATTTGGGTATATGTGCGTTAATCAAACATATTATGTGTTAAGGTATAATTATTACCACACACAAGCATTCCTTAAAGGTATAATTATTACCACACACAAGCATTCCTTAAATACCTATCAAGTGCCTACATTTTATCCTAAAATACACGTAAATCAATTGGACATGCATCAGAAACGAGTAATCTACCTAAAATATGCATAAGTACCCCAAGGATATTTCTTAAACATGTTATTACTATCTAAAATATATATGTATGTCAACTGTTAGTTAAACGTTACTCGGTCTAACTTATTTAGTTTAAAAAATTAATTTAATTTAAAACCTCAATTAGCGTCAATAATGCCATCAACTTACTTTAATTATTCTTCATTAAAGAATTATTTGGTATCCACAACTTACAGATAACTAAATAAATCAAACTCATTTGATTTTTATGACATTTTTTAATGTATTGGTTAATTTATAGATTTTGATAACTAAATGAATCAAACACACACACACACACACACATATATATATATATATATATATATACACACATTAGATCAGTATATAAAACTCATTCGACTCCACTAACCTAAGCCATCCATCAACAGCTTCCCTACCCTCCTCAACTTCTCCTATTGAAAATTATAAAATATATCTAAAATTTCATACAAGTATATAATACCAACTAATTATTAAATAATATAAATAATTATATTTATTTTGATAATTAATTAAATTTACAACATAATAACATATTTTAAAAATAAGTGGATAGTATAAAGATTATATTGATATAATCTATGATTTTCATGGTTGACCCTTGTTTAGAACCCCAACCTTTTATCCTCATCTCACGTCAAATCAACTTGAGTTCCATTCAGCTCCCTCCCTCTCTCTCTCTTTCTCTGAATGGAACAGTGAGTGCGGCGCTCATTGATGACTCTTGAAGATCACACTTAGCCACCCACACACTCTCTGACACCGCCCATTCTACAATGCTCCATTACTTCACAGATCATTGATTCCAGAAGCAGAAGCATACCCTGTTAGCCTCTCTCTCTCAGCTCCTCCGCCGCTCAATCCACGCGTGATCCCGCCAATCAAGACCAGCCCAGCACCACCACCAAGCAGCAGGAACCAGAGAACTCTGTTATTCATTTAATGCATGCAGCAGCATGAAACAATTTTCTCAAAGTCAAACCTTCTGTATTTTCAGTAGTATTCAGCCACGCAGTTCTGTCGTCGTCGTCGTCTACTTCTTCCTTATCTTCCATCAAACGCATTGAGGTTTTGTTCCAACAATGGCTATCATCCTCCTAAGGCTCCATTCTGCAACCTTTCTCCCACTTCTGTTCATGGTGCTCTTTACTGGGCATGTATACTCCACGAAGACTACACTTCAGACGCTTTTAGAAGTGAAGTCATCGTTTGCTGGAGACCCTCAAACTGTGTTGAAGGATTGGTCTGAAAACAACAAAGATTTCTGCCAATGGAGAGGAGTCGCATGCGGGTCAAACCCGGTCGATGGCTCGGTTCAAGTGCTGAGTCTTAACCTCTCTGGCTCATCACTATCTGGTTCAATCTCACCTTCACTTTGTCACCTTCAATACCTGCTCCACCTTGATCTCTCCTCTAACCAGCTCTCTGGTCCCATTCCAACCACTCTCTCTAACCTCTCTTCTTTGCTATCCCTGCTTCTCTTCTCTAACCAACTTTCCGGCCCCATACCGAGTCAACTCAGCTCGCTCACCAACCTCCGAGTCATGCGTATTGGCGATAACGGCCTAACCGGTCCAATCCCGGCCTCTTTTGGCCGGCTTACTAATCTGGTGACTCTTGGCTTAGCTTCTTGTAGCCTCTCTGGCCCAATACCTGCTGAAATAGGACAACTGAGTCAGCTTGAGAACTTGATTTTGCAGCAGAATAATCTGGAGGGTGCCATTCCTGCCGAGCTCGGGAACTGTACGAGCCTTGTTGTGTTCACAGCTGCAGAAAACAATCTCAACGGAAGCATCCCTCAAGAATTGTGTCGGCTAACTCAAAACCTCCAAATTCTGAACCTTGCCAACAACACATTATCTGGACAAATTCCCAGCCAAATAGGTGAGATGGGTCAGCTTGTTTACCTCAACTTAATGGGAAATCAGCTTGAAGGTCCAATCCCAAGCTCAATAGCAAAACTGGGTAATCTACAGGACCTTGACCTGTCGATAAATAATCTCATTGGAGGAATCCCAGAGGAATTTGGGAACATGGGACAGCTAGTTTACCTGGTGTTGTCCGGTAACAAGCTCTCTGGTGTCATACCAAGAAATATTTGCTCTAACACCACCAGTTTGGAGCACATGTATTTGTCAGAGACACAACTTTCTGGTGGAATCCCAGTTGAGATTAGAGACTGTCGGTCGCTGAAACAGCTTGACTTGTCCAACAATTCTCTCAATGGATCAATACCCAATCAATTGTACGAGTTGGTTGAACTCGCTCAACTTTATCTCAATAACAACAGCTTGGTTGGTTCTATATCTCCAGGCATTGGAAATCTCAGCAGTTTGCAGATGTTGGCTTTGTTTCAGAACAATCTGCAGGGTAATTTGCCGAGAGAGATAGGGATGCTGGAGAAGCTTGAGATAATTTATCTCTATGACAATCAGTTGTCTGGGGAGATCCCTTTGGAGATAGGAAACTGCTCGAGCTTGCAAATGATTGATTTTTATGGAAATCAGTTAACTGGGCGGATTCCAATTAGCATTGGAAGGTTGAAGCAGCTGAACTTTCTTCACCTGAGACAGAATGATTTTGTGGGTGAAATTCCCGCCACGTTGGGCCACTGTCACCAACTAACCATCCTTGACTTGGCCGACAACCAACTCTCTGGGGCCATTCCAGCCACGTTTGGTCACCTTGGATCTTTACAACAGCTAATGCTGTACAACAATTCTCTTGAAGGTAACATCCCCGATGAATTGGAAAAACTATCCAACTTGACAAGAGTTAATCTTTCCAGTAACAGATTGAATGGAAGCATAGCTGCATTATGTGGTTCACGTTATTTCCTCTCTTTTGATCTCACGAACAATGCATTTGATCATGAAATTCCACCTCAGCTAGGATACTCACCCTCCCTTGAAAGGATTAGGCTAGGAAGCAACAATTTTTCTGGGAACATCCCTTGGACATTTGGCCTAATCCATGAACTGTCACTGCTAGATCTATCAGGAAATTCGCTTAATGGGTCCATACCAGCTGAACTTTCCTTGTGCAAGAAATTGTCCCACATTGATCTCAATGAAAACTCTCTCTCCGGAACAATTCCACCTTGGTTGGGAAGCTTGCCGCAATTGGGAGAACTCAAACTCTCCTCAAATTCATTCTGGGGGCCTCTGCCACCGCAGTTGTTCAATTGCTCAAAGCTCCTTATCCTTTCTCTGGATGACAATTTGCTAAATGGAACTCTGCCTCTTGAAATCGGTGACCTTGCATCTCTCAATGTCCTTAACCTCAACAAAAACCAATTTTCTGGGTTAATCCCTCCAGCCATTGGCAAACTAAGCAAGCTATATGAACTTAGGCTCTCACGCAACCACCTTGATGGGGAAATACCTATCGAGCTTGCACAACTCCAGAATCTCCAGAGCATTCTAGACCTCAGTTTCAACAATCTCACTGGGAAAATTCCACCTGCAATTGGCACATTGTCCAAACTTGAAGCACTTGATTTGTCTCACAATCATCTGGTAGGAGACATTCCTCCTCTGATTGGCAGAATGCGCAGCTTGGGCAAGCTTAATCTCTCTTACAACAGCTTTCAAGGGAAACTTGATAATCAACTCTCCCGCTGGCCAGCTGATGCCTTTGCTGGAAACATCCTTCTCTGTGGAAGCCCTCTTGAAAGTTGCAGCAGCAACATGTCCATCAACCAAAAAGGTACATCACCAGCAGTAATAGTTTCATCATTCCTCATAGTTGCAGCAACCATTCTGGTGCTACTTGGAGTAGCATACTGCATTAAGCACAAGAGAGAAATGCTCAAAAGATCAAGTGAGGTTAACTGCACTTTCTCTTCGAGTTCTTCCCATGCACAACGGAGACTACTCAATCAAAAAACTGCAGTAAAGAAAGACTACAGATGGGAAGACATCATGGAAGCTACTAACAATCTGAGTGACATGTTCATAATAGGATCTGGGGGTTCTGGGACTATTTACAAGGCTGAGTTTCCCAATGGAGGGGCAGTAGCAGTCAAGAAGATACCCAGGAAGGATGATCTCATGCTGGACAGAAGTTTTGCAAGAGAGATCAAGACCCTCGGAAGAATAAGGCACAGGCATCTGGTGAAGCTACTTGGATACTGTAGCAGCAAAGGGGCAGATTCAAACCTTTTGATATATGAGTACATGGAGAATGGAAGTCTATGGGATTGGCTGCACGGACAATCAGCAAGAATGAAGAAAGGCCTAGACTGGGAGGCAAGGTTGAGAATAGCTGTAGGATTGGCTCAAGGGGTGGAGTACCTTCACCACGATTGCGTGCCTAAGATTGTTCACAGGGACATTAAATCAAGCAACTTGTTACTGGATTCCAACATGGAGGCTCACTTGGGAGATTTTGGACTTGCCAAACAGCTTTACAACAGTTACGAATCCATAAACACGGAGTCAAATTCATGGTTTGCTGGGTCTTATGGATACATTGCTCCAGGTAGAGAATCATGCCATGTGTTGATACGCAGACCAGACTGATTCTCAACACATGCGTGCTCTAACGTGTGATTTTCTCATGTTTTGCTTCCTTTTGTTTCAGAGTATGCTTATTCGATGAAGGCAACAGAGAAGAGTGATGTTTACAGCATGGGCATTGTACTGATGGAGATAGTCAGTGGAAAAATGCCTACAGATGGAACTTTCGGTATGGATATGGACATGGTAAGATGGGTGGAGAAGTGCATTGAAATGCAAGGAAGTGAAAGGGCAGAGTTGATAGATCCGACATTGAAGTCACTCCATCCAGATGAGGAGTGGACAACTTTCCAAGTGCTTGAGATAGCTTTGCTCTGCACAAAAACCTACCCAGCAGAGAGGCCATCATCCCGTCAAGTTTGTGATCAACTCCTCCATGTTTTCAAAAACAGAACTCTCAATTCTCAAAAAATAAAAGGCGATCCTTCCATAGTTTGACGGACATCCACAGGCATCAACAAAAGAAGAGCTGCATTCTCAGGCATTGTTTTTTTCTCCACGTGTTTTCAAAGCAAGCAAATTAATATCTTGCTCAGTAGTGCATAACTAAATTGTGATCCATACAACAGTGTGCATATCAGCTAATGATGTAGTGTTCAGTGTATTGTTAATTTATAATGGCATCTGATTTTGGTATACATATAATTGGATGCTGAATGTCAATACAGAGATTAGTAATTAGGATTGATGAAGTTTCATTCTTCCTCCTATGATCACAACAAATCTTTTGCCAACCAGTTTAGGTAGCAGTAAATCATCGAAGGATGTAGCATGCTTTTGTAATGGGTAATTTTAATGCGCAATCTTCCTGTGGCATAGCCAAAACGAACTGCCAAGCTGCCCAGACACCAGGCAATATACCAACCCAAAGAAGAGAGCATTTTCTGGAGAAGAAACATGATTCCTAATTCATGATGATAGATGCTCCAACACAAATCTAACATATGTAATATACCAACCCAAAACGATCAGTGGCTGCAACACAAATCTAGCATATGTAACATAACCATATACACTAGAAACTTACACAGATTGCAATTTATTCTGAACTATTTTTCTTAAATATTTATTGGACAAATGAATTTTGGCCATTTCTTTTCAATCATTAAAACTGTGACAGAATTAGTGAAACGTCTTCACACTCATCACATGACAATAGATGACACCAGTAAAAAACAAGTGATTTTGTGAACTAGAATTTGTTTGGGGTCAATAAAATGGTAAAATCAAATAGTGTGATTAAGTTATCCAAGAAAAGTTAGAACTAAAATCTACAATCTCCCATTTGGCTCGACTTGCTAAACTTCTTCCAACACAATTAAATGCCAACAGTGTATTATTATGTTTTCCAGCTGTCAAGCATGCAGTTCGCAGATTTCATATGCACAAGGTGTTGAGGTGACACTGGCTCTAAGATTTTAGGCCCAACTTTTTTTTTGGGGGGGACTAATTTGCTGACAATACGTTGCACTTTCAAGATAGCAAAAAGCATATGAGCAAGAGATTTGGAAGAAAAGTGGAAATTGGATAAGTAAGAATCTGGTTATTAGCCAAAATTCCACATTTTGGCCTATTTATGATGGGAGAGCTTGCTTAGACAAATAGCATATGCAACCTGGAAGCTTGGAATGACTAGTAGTAACGGAGAACAATTGTCAAAACAGGGTTACAAAAAGACTGCCTCAAGTCTTGAGCAAACAAGATTTCACAGCCAGAAATAAACTAGAACAGATGCCATATTTTGTGACGACCTAAATAGTGTTTCTGAGGATGGTTTGATCCCAGCAATATCTGGAAGTCAACCCTCATCTTCATCTACAACAAGAACAGACAGATACAAGCATTAAAGTTAAAAAAAAAAAAAAAACTTAAGCACAGAATTATAACAAAATACGCAATAGGTTACTTCTATGCATATGAACAGAATCAAAATTTTACTTAATGTCTTTGGTTAACATTCAGTTCACCTAATATCAGCTTTGTTCATCAACTAGTTTATTACAATTATACAAATATTAATGATGTCACCTGAAGTATTCGAATGGCGTTAGCAAAGCTCTCTATGGGCAACCCATGAATTCAGACGGTAACCTACAACATTACTTATACTAGTTTCCCCAACAGCATATACCAACAGCAGGATGAAGAAAATAGTTTAGAAATCATGGACCAAGGAAAATTGGGTTGATGCGATTTTAAGCCTTATTGACCTGCCAGAGAGAGGGGAACAAGAATAGGACAGAAAACGCCTCAGGTGGTACTATGCTTCAATGAAGATGCTAGATTATGATATTTCAGCTAACCTAGAGAAAAGACTAAGAAGAGTTTGATATCATTTTGGCTGCCAGCATTTCATTTTCATAAAAAACAATAAAAGTTGGAAATCATCCTCGACAGATGAGTTTGGTATCCTCTCCGTTTCAACTTCAGCTAAAAACGTACATCAGGCTATGGAAGTCCGCAGAATCATTAAAAGACATTTTTTATCATAGACTCCATGTGTGGCTTCTCCTGATGAGGCGTCTTCAGTGGGTTCAGTGAGTGAGTCCAAATTCCAGAGGGGTTCAACCGGACACCTCAACAGAAATAAAAAGTTCCTCTTATCTCTCTCTCCCCTTCTCTCCCCCTCTCACATTTAGAAGGTCATAGCCCTAAGGCCCCTAATCCGTTTCAAGCTGTCATCTCATGATCAGCCTTGCATGTGACTTTCACTCTCTCAACCTTTCCCTTCACCCTCCTACATCTCTATCTAATTTCTCCCCCTTGCCTCTATTAAGATGATTTTTGTATTGAAGATTATCAAGTTCTGTCTGTCTTTACTAAGTCTACTTATTTCCAGTCATGGATTGTCCAGATCGGCACTAGTCAGGGATTGAAATGATTTGATAAAAAGCATGACGCACACAAGACATGGATATAGCACAACATCAACATGATAACACATTATTTTTTCAAAAATTTTGACACAATACGTTGAAGACTTGTTAACTAAAATTCATAGTTTTTATTATAAATATGATAATATAAGTGATCTACACACAATTAGCAAACAATACTTCATTATGCATTTTCTAATTACTACATGATATTTAGTTATAAGCAAAAGCTCCTAAACAAGCAATATACCAAACAAAAAAAAGAGCCATGTATATTAAGAAAAAATGTAGTTATCATTAACAGGCAAAAATAGAAAAATATGATTGATGATGAGTAATACATAGTTTTTGTTATTGTCAATAATTAAAAAGAAAAGAATCACTAAATTAAATACCTCAATAATTCAATAGAAAGCTAAATTATAAATACCGCTTAGCCCCTTTCCAGCAAGAATGAAAAAGAAAAAGCTAGCTAATAGACAAGCAAATGAAAAAAGCACTCAAACAATGTTTCAGCAACAGATTTAGTGTATAAACAACATAACATAATTGAAAATCAAAATAGCTAGGTTAAAAAAAATCCACAACAAAATAGAAAATGATGACAAAAAAATAGAGCTAAGCCTATGTTTAGAACATGTAGAGGATAAATTTATCACAAAAAAACAAATAAGAAAAGGAAAGTACCAAATATTTGTCATTAGCCATTGCAACGAGCCCCTTTAGAACCACCAAATGTCTATACGAGCTCATTGTCAATCCTTTTCTCTTCCCTATCAACCGCTTCTCTCTGTCTCTTCCCTATCAACCACCTCTCTCTCTCTCCCCCACAATCTTTCTGATTGAATATGAATGAAAACTAGAAGTGTTCATTTCTCTCATATCAACATTATGTTGTGAACAGTTTTGCTAACTATTAATTAGTCCCAACACTATCAGTTTTCATCAAATATCAATTTTTTTATTTTGAAAATAAATAAATTATCCGAAATTTGTTCTAAACATGTCCCAACGTGCCCTTAATATTTCTAAGGGTGTCCAATTAACATAAAAAAAAAAAAAAACAAAATATTTCGATACAACACCCCCAAAGGAGGTGTCATCACTCCTAGTGTTTTGAGCATGTAATGCTCACTTTTTATTTATGAATTATGACATTATCACATCCATTTTGAAACAATTTTAAAATAATTATATAATAAAAATTTGAAGGAAAAACTAAATTTCAGAATTAGACTTGGCATATGATATAAACCTGAGCTACACTTACTCGTATTCTAGGCAGAAGCTACACATCTAATGTGCGCCTTTGTGTCACTCATGTATGTTTAAGGCAAATTGGGTGTTTCTTCATATGTGCCTGTGCAGCACTTTTGTGCAGTTTGGGCAGAATGTTGGCACTTGAGGGTCGTGAGCAGCAATTGATGCACGCTTGTCGAGGTCTCGTTTGTCGATTTGGTTATATAAGTTGCACGCGTACTCTTTTCGGTCATTTTTCATAGGAAATAGGGAGAGGAGAGAAAGAGCAGAGAAAGAAGAGAGACAAAGAGAAGGAAGAGGATTTTGGAGTTTTATTTCATTAGATCTACTAGATCGAAAGGTTAAGACAAGTATTCTACGGCCGTTCTTTGCTCCATTTGTAAATCCTTTGATTTTATCTACATTTTTTATTTTGATATACATGCATGTTGCCCTTTAGCTTTCCCATTTTGCATATTGTTGTATACATGTGGGTTTTTTTACTAAAAATTTTGAGATTTTGTTTGGGTTTTACCAAATATTTAAGAATTTCATTCTGATATGTGCAAAATAAATAGATATTTGAAATATTATGTTCACATATACAAATATTTGTGAATAAATATCATAAAGTTATGCATTTTGGCATTGCATGTCATATTTCATTCATGTGCTTTAAACCGAACTCTATTTTCTTATTTGATTTAATATTTCTACTTTCTCACAAGATAAAAAATTTTGTATTTTTCCTACAGAAAGTTTTGAACATTTTGTTAAAAAGTCTCCCAATTTGGTATTTTCTTGAAAACAATTGTAAAAAATTGAATAGAACAATATATTTAAGTGTTTTAATATATCCAAATAGATTTGAGCACTACACCTATCCCTAATGGTGGTAAAAGAAAGTGGCGTTTGACTCATCTATTGAGAGTAATATGTAGATGGCCCGCCTACATATCTAAATAATAATGTTTTAGGCTAAGATTATTGAAAGTATGTACAACTCTTCTTCAAAGTTAATCTAATGATCCCCAGTTCTCCGAGTTCTCCAATTTTAGTACATTTTGAATTTTTTAGGATTTTTACCTTCATATAATTTGATATTTGAGATATTAATTTTTTTTAAGATTTGCAAGCTTTGATAAATATTCTCATTTATTTGATTTTTGGATACAGACTTTGGAGCTTTTGAGCCTTTGGATAATTTCGTTCTTTGAACTATTTTGGTATTCGTATATGGATTACAAATTTTGTGTACAAAATCTTATTTTGACTTTTGGCTTTGGATGCATTGGATTTCACACATGCTTAACTATTTTCGTCACTTCATTCTATTTTATTGGATATGTATTTGTTATTATGTATATGAATACTTGCTAAACTTCAAACTCACAATTTATTTTATTTCTAATCCTTTCATATTAGAGGGCAATGAATTACTTGTAGAGACACAGACAAGAAAGTTTGGAAGACTTTATTCATTTTTTGTTATATTTATATTTGTATTTGTAATTGTATATGGGATTTACATTGGAGGATCCATTACATATTTGATTATTCTCAATCAATTTATGTTGAGACTATTATATTATCAAGATTCATACAAGTTTGATACTATGATTGTTAAATTTTGGGTTGTCACTTTTCCTTACAAGTTTGTGTTAAGCAGGTTTATTATCATTGCTTCAAAAACCGGACAAAATAGTCCAGATTGATCCTGTGTCGCTGCTGATCATCATAATTATTATATTGATGGTTTTAATTTTGTCAGGTTCAATCCAATTATAGGTAATTATATTTGGGTTTTGTTCTTTTTAAGGATAAAGAAATTTTTATTTTTGTTTAATTATTATTGATGATTATCTACTTTTGGGCTAAAGTCATGACAATTGAGGAAGGAGATACAAATGATCAGATAAGACACCCATTTTAAACAAAAAAAAAAAGGCAAAAAATTATTCCCGAGGCTAGGATTAGCAAATTTCCCCAACTTGCGAAGGTGGAAATCTCAAGGAAATGGTTGTTTTCTAGGTATTAGTTTCCCAATCTAAAATTTTGTTCAGACCAAAGACAGGTAAATTTGCATACTAGATCCAAATTTGCAACTTGTTGATTTGATTCATGGATGCTATTGTATTGATTGGAACATAATTTATTTCATTTTTTGTAGTTACATAATATAAGAGGGAAGAAAAAAGAGAAAAAAACATTTTCAAAATTTTAGAAGTCAGTTTATATGAGCACAGTGAAAAGGTTTACCGATTCTGTTTTTTGTGGGATAAGTAATTAAGATGTGTATTTAATAGAAACACAGGCCAAAATCCAAAAGAGGAGGCCTCACCAGCCTGTTGACAAAAAGTCCAACCAAAGAAAACCTAACAAAGAAAAAAAACTGCAGAAACATCAGAAATGGGGCCCAATATAACCCAAAACCAACAATAGTAAGTGTAAGGCAAATGAACACTCAGAGCCGACAAGACTCCAAATCAATCATCTCTTCAAAAGAGTCAAAGGTAGGCCTAATCTTCTTAGTATATACCTTGACTGATGATTAACTAACAAATTTCAAGAAGAAATTTTTCACGAATGCAGTGTAGGATCTCATCCGCCAACTGCTTAGTGTTTCGAACCATCTTACTTTTGAACACAATATCATTCTTCACATGCAAGACAAAATAGCCGTGAGGCTGTCAAATATAATCTAAATATCATGGATGATTGATTCTTCCCTTTCCAATTGGAACTAGCCCACCAAAGCCGCTGCTCCCAATCGGAAAAATGGCCACTGCCAACTAGACCTCTTACAAACAATTTTCCAAATAACCTGGGAAAAGTTACAGTCGAAGAAAAGGTGATGATGAGATTCTAGGCCCACATCATAAAGAGGACAAATTGGACTGCAATTAACAAAGTTGTGGATCCGATCTCTAGTGTTCTGTCATGTAAAACGACAGCAGATAATGTAAACCAACTCCTACTTGGTGATGAGGCTGCAAATCAGTTCAACAAAATCCAGATTCAAGCTCTTGGGGTGCATCAGCAAGAAACAGAACAGGTTACTGTTTCATTTAACTGAAGTGCCAATTTCAGGTATATAACTAAAATAACAGCTAGAGTGAGTTGCAACAAACTATTAGTACTTAAACATGTATGGTTAGTAGGAATTCAAGAAGGATAACCGAGGAATTGTATATATAAACAGGCTTCAATGTACTCACTCAGGGAATATGGATTGAAGCAATGCAATTTACCAACTATTGGTCTCTTTGGAGGCTAATTAGTACCCGCATCTCCCTTCTCTTTTGCCTTCCTTGTCTGTCTTCTTTTCCCCTCTTATTCTCCCTCTATTTTCCTTCAATTTTACTAGATTCCTACATTTAGTAGTGAAAGATTCACGTCTATCACTGCAATTGGTATCAGATTCAGATTCTCCTTCATGTTAAACACAAATTCCGTAACCAAAAACACTGCATGGCTCCAAGAAAGTGACAGTTGAAGAACAAGTCAAACAAGTTCACTTGGAATGGCAAGATCAATACAAAGAGCAAATTTTGGCACAGCAGCTAACATGATGGAAGAGAAAATGGATGCATTCATATCTGAAATTCAACAATTACTACAAGTTACACAGCCAACAAGCTCCACAAATCAACCAGTACCACCTACACAAAATCAGTAAGCTTCTAGCAACAACTTACCAAGAAACAGCATTCCCTCATTTAGATATCACTAATAAATCACAAACACATTTTCATCAACCCAAACTTGACTTTCCTTCTTCTGATGGATGGGAAACCAGATCTTGGATCTTCAAAAGCCAAAAAATACTTCAGTTTTTACCAAATTCCACCATACAAAAAATTGAAATCACATCTATTTACTTAGAGGGCATGGCAGCAGCATGGTTTCAGGTTATTTTGCAACAATGAATCACAATTCTTGGGAAACGTTTTGATGTAATCATTTTAAATATTTTAAATTAGAAGAGATTTAATTTTATTTGATTAAAAAAGATTTTATTTCACTTAAAAGATTTTATTGTGAAACTTTATTTGATGAGATTTTATTTCTTTTTTATTTTAGGAAATTATATCATATTTAGTTAGGAAATTATATTTATTTCCTAATTAACCTAATAGTAGGATTTCTTTATATAAGAATCCTAACTTTAATATTGAAGGTATGATTGATGAGTTGAATGAAATTTGAGTCATTATAATATTCTTCTCTCTGTTAATCTCTGCTTTTGGTCTCTCTATTCCTCCTCTATTTCTTCCACTTCTCCCAATTTCTTCTCCTTCTCTTCCCCTACTTTCCTCCCTTACCTGCATCAAATTTGGTATCAAAGAAGGTTCTTTCTCTCTCCTAATTAACCTCTCGCTCTCGCGCGTCAAATTTCTATTTTTATAATATAGATATTCTCATCAGATTTAATACTACAGCTCACAAGAAGAAGAATTACTGATTTCTTATTAGAAAGGAGGATTCAAATTTTCAGCCGACATTCACATGCAAATAGAGCTCATTGAATTGGCACTGATTTTTGAGGTTCATTGTATTGCTGTAGTGTATGTGCATTTTGTAAGTTCCACATCTAAAGTTAGCACCCCATACAAACATAATAGTCATTGTCAAGGGGGTCCACAAAACTGGCATCAGCAGATGATTGCGCAACCACTCAACTTGTGGTTAGGAGATTGATTACAGAAATTTCACTTGATAGGGTCAAGTCCTAGCTACCCAGGGAGAATTGATGTGGATATCATAAATATTTTAAATTAGAAGAGATTTAATTTTATTTGATTAGAAAAATTTTATTTCATTTTATTTTATTTTATTTGAAAGATTTTATTGTGAGATTTTATTTGATGAGATTTTATTTTATTTTTTTATTTTAGAAAATTATACCATATTTAGTTAAAAATTATATTTATTTTCTAATTAACCTAGAAGTAG
This sequence comes from Nepenthes gracilis, assembly GCA_033239525.1. NCBI lineage: Eukaryota > Viridiplantae > Streptophyta > Magnoliopsida > Caryophyllales > Nepenthaceae > Nepenthes > Nepenthes gracilis. The sequence goes on along the minus strand of BSYO01000022.1, from coordinate 10,317,705 downwards.
GATTTCTCTATTTAATGATCATAACTTTAATATTGAAGGTATGATTGATAAGTTGAATGAAATTTGAGTGATTGTGATATTCTTTTATCTATTAATCTCTACTTCTCTTCTCTTTATTTCTCCTCTTATTTCTTCCCCTTCTCCCAATTTCTTCTCCTTCCCTTCCCCTACTTCCCCCCTTCCCTGCATCACGTTTGCTGCTGATATATCTGCAAGATTTGGAGATAAAACCTTTGTAGACATTGTAGAAGAATTCAATAAGCTATAGCAAACCTGATCACTTGATCTTCATCAAGAGAAATTTGAAGAATTACTTGTCCTTACACTTCAGCAAAATTAGAATCTTCCTGATTCTTATTTCATCTTAAGAGTGGTCTAAAAGATGAAATTCGATATATGATTAACCTGTTGAACCCAACATCCTTGGCTCATGCCTTTCAATTGGCTTCCCTACAAGAACAAGCCATAGAGGCCATGGCAAAGAAACAAAGAACCCAATACAAACCACATTCAAGACCTGCTCTATACTCAGAAGCGTTGATTCCGCCAATTAAACCAGGAGACAACAAACAATGACACATTTCAGCCACCAAACTTAACCCTGGCACAGAAACGTATGTTAGGCCTTTGTTACAAATGCAATAAAAAAGTTTTCCCCTGGCCATTGATGCAATACCAAACAATATCATAGTGGTAGATGGGGACTACAAGGCCACTACAGAAATGGAGGAACAACCAAATTTTCAGGAAGAGATGTCTGAAATCTCTGTCCATGCCTGTCAGTACAACCTTCAAACAATACCATTAAAATTAGAGGACTTTCACACAACCAACCCATTTTCATTTTGGTGGACAGTGGAAGCACTCATGGCTTTCTTGATCCCAGGATAGTCTCATCCACTAACTTTCCAATTATTCAAACTACTCCCTTACAAGTCACTGTGGCAAATGGAAACCGTATGACAAGTGATTCTCAATGACATATGTTTCCTTGGAAGATGCACGGACATTTATTCCAAGCTGATTTTAGTATCCTCCAATTAGGAAGATATGATATGGTTCTTGGTGTTGATTTGCTAAGCCAATATAGTCTCATCATATTTGACTTCTCTAACCTTAACATTTCTTTTCATTATCAAGGCAAAAAGATTGTGTTGCACGAGACCACTGAGCAGGCTTCCTTAGCAAGAACAATAGGAAGAAAGTTACATAAATGGCTTCAATCAGGGCAAGGCATTATAGCTCAATTTTTCACCATGAGCAGTGTACAACCGCAGGTAACAATTCATCCTGTCATTCAACAAATCTTAATCTCTTTTAATGATGTCTTTGATTTACCAGCATTACCACCAAAGAGATCTAATGACCATCACATTGCTTTAGTTCCAAATACATACCTTGTAAATCTACGACCTTATAACCATATCCAAAAAGATGAGAGTGAGAACCAAATTCAAGAAAATGCTTAAAAAGGCCATAATTCAACCTAGTACTAGTCCCTATTCTTCACCAATGCTCGTAATCAAAAAGAAAGATGGATCTTGGAAATTTTGTGTGGATTATAGACAACTCAACAACATAGCAATCAAAAACAAGTTTCCAATTCCTATTATAGAAGACTGAGATGAGCTGCATGGGACATTCTTTTTCTCAAAGCTAGATCATCATTCAGGGTACCATCAGATTCATATGCACCCTATGGACATACACAAAACAGCATTTAAAAAACACCTAGGCTACTTTGAATTCTTGGTCATGCCATTTGATCTCACAAATGCTCCAGCCACATTTTAGTCCTTAATGAACACCATATTTCAAAAGCAAATAAGAAAATCTGTACTTGTATTCTTTGATGACATAACGATATAAAGCCCCATGTTTGAATAAATTAGTACACCTGGCAGAAGTCCTTAACCTTCTCAGGCAAAACAAAATGTTTGTCAAAAGGTCTAAGTATTTTTTTGCACAACAATAAATCAAATACTTGGGATACACTATATCTGTATTTGGAGTAGCCACTGATCCTGAAAGGATATCAGCAATGGTGATTTGGCCAACACCAACTTCAACAAAGGCATCCAAGGGATTTCTTGGTCACACATGTTACTACAGAAAATTCATTACTATGCTTTTATAGCTAAACCAATGACTACCTTGATGTCTCAAGATAAGTTCAAATGGAAAGACTCAGCTGCAGCAACATTTCAAGCTCTTAAAACAGTAATGACTACAGCACCTGTATTAGCATTACCAGATTTCAAAGCAACCTTTATTATAGAAACAGATGCCTCAAGTAAGGGATGGGAGCAGCCCTTCAGCAGCATGGTGGTCCAAATTGCTTTTATTAGCAAGCTACTTGGACCAAGAAATCCGGGCTTACCAGCATATGAAAGGGAGCTATTAACTATCTTATTTGCAGTAACAAAATGGAATCATTTTCTACAACATCAACCATTCAATATCAAGACTGAACAAGAAAGTTTGAAGCATTTTCTGGAACAAAAATTCACATAGGTTATACAACAAAAAAGCCTCACAAAGCACCTGGGATTGCAGTATCAAATTCAATACAAACATGGAGCGGTTAACATAGTAGTCAATATACTATCAAGACAACAAGAAGAGCCAAGTTTTTATGCAGTCTCAGTGGTGGTTCCAGAATGGCTTAAGGAAGTGATTGATAGTTTTAGGGAAGACCCTTTGGCAGCTTCTCTTCAGACTTCGTTACCATTGAGTCCTACATGAAGACTTCCTTTCTCTTTGAGCTCAAGCATCACAAGATATCATAACGGGCTAATGTTGGCACCAAGACAGAGCTCAGACACCAAATCCTTACCGCATTGCATTATTCACCAATTCGAGGGCATTTGAGTATCCTTTCTACATCCAAAAGACCTCATCAATTGTTCTACTAGCCAGGACTTCATCACCAAGTCATCAATTTTATTCGATCTTGTAAAATATGTCAGCAAAACAAAAATGACACACAGCCTTACTCGGGCCTACTACAACCTTTACCCATTCGATCACAAGCTTGGTTAAGAATCACTATGGATTTCACTGAATAACTCCCAAATTCCAATGGGAAAGACATCATTATGGTAGTAGTGGGCAAATTTACTAAATATACTCATTTTCGGGCCTTGAAACATCCATATATATTGCAACTATCATTGCTCAAATATTCCTAAACCTTGAGGACAAGGTTTTTCTTCATATGGTAGAGTAGTTATCACGTAAAACAACAGCAGATAAAGTAAACCAACTCCTTAATCTAGATTTGGCACCATATCTTCTACTTCAGACATACATCCAATAAAAACTTGCATGAATATAAAGTGCCTATGAAAGACAGCCCTCTTGGCCAAGCGTCTTTGCCTATAAAAAGAAGAGGAGATAAGCCAAGAAGGGGGAGAAAAAGGAGGCTAAACAGAGGAGAAGGGGGAGACTGAGCAGATGCCCAGCCATGCCGACCGCTGTGGCCAGTGCCAAGGCCACTACTGGCCACCGATGCCAAAAGCACCAAGGCTGCATCATCCTGAATCAAGCATGCTGCTGCCCACCAGATTGCGCCCACTGGCACTAGCCGCCACATCACCACAAGGCTTAGGCCCGTTGCTACCACTGGGCTCACACCTGTCGCCACCGTCACCAAATGATGCCCATCCACCTGTCTAGGCTTGGCAATGTATGTGCCCAGGAATGATAGCACCTCCACTTCCACCCAACTCCTTACGCTGGCCGTGCTTGTACCTGTACTAGTGCCAATTCTCCCCGTGCCAGCTACCCACACCCGACACCTGCGGCCACCGGATGGCATAGCCACTGGATGCCAGAGCCCACTCCAAGTCCACTACCAGATCCTCCAGCCAAATGGCATAGCCATTGACCATTGCTATGATGACCATACTGTGGCTACTTCGCCGATACTCAAGCTAAATCAGCCCAAATTTATGGCCCGAATATGCCTAGTGCAAATCTAAAGTCTAGATATACTCATAATAAATATGAGGACTAGATGGACTCAAAGGGCAGAGGGCACGATAATAAGACCCTTCTACCTCTCAAAGGATCATATAGTCTGGATAGATTTCAATCTCTTTGCTCGATGTGCTAGGCCTAGTAAATTTTCTCCCTGATTATATTAATATTTTTTATTTATTTCATCTATTATTTGAAATATTTTACTGATTTGAGTATCGAAGAGATTCCTGAGAGAATCTTCTTGAGATCTTTTTCACCTCTTGTTTTTGTTTATGGTGTGCAAGAAACCAGTTCAAGGCTTTGGATCACGTTCAAATATGGGTCATTAAAGAGTTTGAGTTGAATCAATTTCCCTGGTATGCATCACTTCCCAACTAAGCTAACCGCATTTTACAAACTATGTGAATTAAACACAAACTTCAAGCAAGTTGCATGTCATAACAACTCTAGACGTATTTTACACAGGACATACAGTTATAGGCTTCAGCCCAAATTATTGAGTCTGGCCCATTAGTCGAGCCGAGCCGAGCGAGAGCCGAGCGAGCCAAACGGCTTAATCGAGCCGGATATGAGCCGAATTCGAGCCGCAGACTGGTTTCGTTCTCTTCGTCCTCGATCGATTTGTAACCATTTTCCGTTTTACTCAATTAATTGCTGAAGAATTAGTGGTCCATTTAGTGATGATAACTCTCCCATTAACTCAATTATCAATTCTTGGCCGGTTTGAGTTCAAAACGCACGGTTGATGTGAATGATGGTTTCGCCTATAAATTGAACTTTCTGACTTTGTCCCTGGCACCCAACTCAAGCATTACACCATCTAAAGGAGTGAAGGAGTGTCCAGAAGCTCGAAACAGGTCCGAATCTCACGTTCGAAAACAGAGCACGCAAATGGCGGGAGGTATAAAAATCGATTCTATATTCCGTTTTAGTGGTTGTTTTAGCCACATTAATGTCTAACATTTGGTATCAGAGACGGGCTTCAACTCTGCCTTTGCCGTTCTATAAGTTTTTGGATTTTTCCGAAACATGAAAAAACCTAAAGTCCTCGTTTTTTTTTAAGATTCGGTTTAAACGAGCACTAAAAATCGATGGGAAATTTAATTTCAAAAATTTCCATATATTTTTCATCATTTATGGTGTTCGTATAGTCTTCGTTTGAATCGGTAACATTATTCGGGGTTCGAGTCGGTCGTTGGGGGCGAAATCGACGAAGGAAGATTTACGACTAACGGCGTCATTTTTGCTTTGGCAATGTAAACGCCGCCGTTTTTGGCTTCGATTTTGAGTTTCTGAACAACGTCGTTTTGTTGGAACGTATTCGATTTTTAAAACGACGTCGTCTTGCTACAGTTTTTATTAAAAAAAAAAAATTATATCGGTTATGGGCCATTTCGTTTCATGGCCCAAATCCAGACGAGCGCGCCCAAGGCTTTCTCGCCCATCAGAGCAATACGGGAAATAAAAGTCGACAAAATCAAAGTGGGAATTTGGATTCGATCCCGGACACGCTGAGAATGGAGAGCGGCCTGAATTCGCCACACGCGAGCGCCTTGCATTCTGTTTCGCCATTAAATGTATTTTATACGTTTATATAGTTTATATATATATTATATATATATAATTATATTATTATATATAAAGAATAAAATATAATATCCAGAATATAATTGTATATATGTATAAATAATGTCTTGTGATTAAAATAATTTAATTAATTGGGGATTAGCCACAAGACTTTAATTAATAAAATTATTTTTTTATTATCACGTGTGGTATAAAGACATTAATTGTGGATAATTATTTTGATATAATAAAATTTATCCTACGTAAAAATTTTATTATATTAAATTAATTAATCAGATAAAATATCAAATTATTTTTCTTAATTTGCCCACGTAAATTAAGAATGGAATATAATTTGATAGTTTTATCATAAAATTCGACATGAATCTTTGGAATTAAAATTTAGCCCACAAGTAATTTTTTGTCTATTGATTCATGATGTATATTTTACATTGGTAAAACATAATTCTGTAATTTGTTAGCCTTATTTTTGGATGTTAAGCATGTATTTATTTTTATGCAGCTATTCAATCTGTAAATCTTTTCGATATTAGATGTAAAATTTTCAAACTTAAAAGTGACAACTATAAAATATGGAAGGAGAGAATTCTTCTTCACTTAGGGTGGCTAGATATCGATTATGCTATTCAGAAAGACAAACCACCTGCTCTTACCCTTACCAGCACTCCGGATAAGGTAACTCTTTATGAACGCTGGGAGCGATCTAATCGCCCCAATAGTTTAATGTTCATAAAGACAAAATTTCTCGCGGGGTATTCGTGGTTTCGATAAGATCAAAGATACTAAAGTCAAGATTTTTCAAGGCTATAGATCTAACAATTTATGACTTGAGATAAAGATTTGCTAAAGACCCTAATAATGAAGTTTTCATCTATTAGGCTCACCAGTGTTAAGGGTGTGCGTGAGCACATAATACAGATGAGGAATATTGCAGCTCAGCTGAAAATTCTAGAGGTGGAAATGTCTGAACCTTTCATTGTGCACTATATTTTGAATTCGCTTCCAACACAATATGAGCCTTTTAAAATCTCTTATAAACACATAAGGATAAATGATCAATCAATGAACTCATGACCATGTGTGTTCAAGAAGAAGGAAGGCTCATAATGGAGCAAAATGAGAGCTTCTACACGCTCAAGGAAGGAAGGTTCAAGACGCAGGCCAAACCAAAGGGGAAAGGTAAAGTACCTTCCCAATCTGATATCAAGAAGGAGTCCAAGTGCTTCTTCTGTAAAAAAAAAAGAACACGTAAAGGACTATTTCAAGTATCAGAATTGGCTTGAAAAGAAAGGTAATCCATTCTCTTTTGTATGTTATGAATCTAATATGGTTAATCCAGACATAATATGGTGGATTATCGATAAACAACCGGTTCTACAATCCATATTTCAAATTCCTTATGTGGCTTGCAAAACCTAAGGAAACCGGTGGGCAATGAACAACGATCTTCCTAGGAAACAAGATGCGTTCACGTGGAGGCCGTTCACATGCGATTTTAATTTTGAGTAGTGATTTCGTTTGTCTGGAAAAGACCTTTTATATTCTAAATTTCTGTAAATTTGATTTACATTTTAAGACTTGACCTTATGGATATTCCATAACATTTTCAAACTCGGTTTATATTATAAGTCCGATATTGTTGGGAATGATACAATCTTCATCGATGGTTTTTATTGTTTAAATTTACAAAACAATACTTCTTTCAATACTGTGCATGCTAATACTGGAATTAAAAGATGTGTTATGAATGAATATTCCTCTATGTTGTGGCATAGGAGATTAGATCATATCTCCATTGATAAAATCAAAAGATTGGATAATTGAGTACTTAGTACTCTAAATTTTACTGACTTTGAGACTTGTGTGGACTGCATTAAAGGAAAGCAGACCAACAAGACTAAGAAAAATGCCAAAAGGAGTTCGGATATAATAGAGATCATATATACTGACATTTGTAGTCCTGATATTGACTCATATGGACCAAAATATTTCATCACCTTTATTGATGATTTCTCACGAATATGTATCTCTACTTGATTCATAATAAATATGAAGCCTTGAATACTTTTAAATTGTTTAAAGCCGAAGTAGAGAAACAATTTGAAAAAAATATCAAAATTATGAGATCAGATAGAAGTGGAGATTATTATGGTAGATCTACTAAAAATGGACAAATGTCTGGTCCATTTGCAGGGTTTCTTCAAGAACATGGGATTGTTGCCCAATACACTATGCCTGGTTCTCCGGACCAAAATGGTGTAGCAAAAAAAAGAAACCGAACATTATTGGACATGGTGAGGAATATGCTTAGTAACTCAGAACTTCTAAAATCTTTGTGGAGTGAAGCTCTTAAAACGGCGGTATATATATTAAACCGGGTCTCAACAAAAACTGTTCCAAAAACTCCTTTTGAGTTATGGAAAGGTTGAAAACCGAGTTTGCAACGTGTACGCATATGGGGATGCCCATCCAAAGTAAGAGTTTATAGCCCACAAGAGAAGAAGTTGGATCCAAGGACTATTAGTGGGCATTTCATTGAATATGCTGAACGGTCCAAGGGATACAGATTTTACTGTCCATCTCACGCCACTAGGATTATGGAATCAAGAAATGTAAAATTTTTTGAGAATGACTTAATGAGTGGGAGAAAACGATCAAGAACTGATCATTTGGTTTCTCAACCCTCCACTTCATATGATAGGTTGATTGATGAACACAATATCCCTCAAGATCAATCTGGTGTTGAACAACCAATCAATGTCATTCCACAAAATGCTGATTATATTCCAGTTGACCATGAAATTCAGGATTTGTCTAAAATAGTTGTACAACATACTCCTATTGAGGATGATGATACAATATTAAGAAGGTCTTCTAGAATGAGAAAGTCAGCAATCCCTAGTGATTATATTGTATATTTGGAAGAGTCTGACTACAATGTGAGAGATGAAAATGATCTTGAAACGTTTTCACAAGCTATGAGTTGTAATGAATCACAATTATGGTACAATGCCATGAAAGAAGAGATGAGTTCTATAAGTAGCAATGGAATCTGAGATCTTGTTGAATTGCCTAAAGTGGTGAAAGTCATAGGGTGCAAATGGGTCTTTAAAACAAAGAAAGACTCATTGGGCAATATCAAAAGATATAAGGCAAGACTCGTTGCTAAGTGATATACTCAAAAGGAAGGAACTGATTAAAAGGAGACTTTTTTCTCCTGTATCTAAAAAGGACTCTCTTCGTATAATTTTGGCATTGGTTACTCATTTTGATATGGAATTATAACAAATAGATGTGAAAACGGTATTTTTAAATGGTGGTCTAGAGGAAGAGGTTTACATAAAACAACTAGAAGGATTCTCCTCTAGCGATGGTGAGCAATTGGTATGCAAATTAAAGAAGTCCACATATGGATTGAAACAAGTATCCCGTCAATGGTATTTGAAATTTGATGAAATTATTTCTTCATTCGGTTTTAAAGAGAATATTTTGGATCAATGTATATACCAGAAGATCAGTGGGAGTAAGACTTGTTTCCTTGTCTTATATGCCGATGATATTTTACTTACATCCAATGATAAAGGGTTGTTGTATGAGGTGAAACAATTTCTCTCTGAAAAATTTGAAATGAAGGATATGGGTGGTACATCTTATGTCATTAGCATAAAGATACATCGAGACAGACCGCATTGTGTTCTGGGTTTATCTCAAGAGACCTATATTAATAAAGTTTTACAGAGATTTCGGATGAAAGATTGTTCACCAAGTGTAGCACCCATTGTGAAGGGTGATAGGTTCAATTTGAGCCAATACCCGAAAAACGATTTAGAACGGAATGATCAAGAACATTTCGTATGCTTCCGTTGTTGGAAGTTTGATGTATGCTCGGTATGTCTGAAGACGACATATAGCATTTCGATTGGAATGTTGGGAAGATTTCAAAGTAATCCAAGAATCGAACACCTGGAAGTCATCCAAGAAAGTGGGAGGTATCTTTAAGGTACCAAAGACTACATGCTACATATATAGGCCAAAAGGATTATGATTTTGCAATCAAAATCAAGTATTGGGGTACTACGATTCAGACTTTACTGGATGCATTGATTCACGTAAATTAACATCCGGTTACATATTTTTGTTTGCCGGTGGAGCTGTATCCTGGCGAAGTGCAAAGCAAACTTTGATTGCTACTTCCACTATGGAGGCCGAGTTCGTTGCTTGTTTCGAGGTTACAAAGTATGGTGTATGGATGAGGAATTTCATGTCTAGGCTTAGAGTGGTTGATTCCATCTCAAGACCATTGAAGATATTTTGCGACAATTCAATTGTTGTTTTCTTAGCTAAAAATAATAAAAGTAGCAGTCGAAGTAAACACATCGACATTCAGTTTTTAGCCATAAAGGAGCGCATTAAAGGAAAGGAAATTGCTATTAAGCATATCAGCACTGAATTGATGATCGTTGATCCTTTGACAAAAGGCATGCCACCATTAATGTTCAAAGATCTTGTAACTGAAATGGGATTGAGTTCCATTTTGTAATTTTCATTGTATGGACAATAATGTTGTAAATTCTTATTTTATTGTTGTGATGTTTCTCAAAATGGTGTACACATTAATTGATTTGAGAATATTATTAAGTTGGACAAAGAATAAACATAGGGTTTATTCATAAAGTAAAGTTACCGGATGACTTGAAAAATATAATATATTATAATACATGGAAGATATTACTCATTATTAGATGACTTATCGCCATGATTCGTATATTTATTTCTTAATTTTAAGAATAGATGAGTTTGATTATCACATTAAGTAAATCATGAACCAAGTGGGAGAATATAGGCTTCAACCCAAATTATTGAAGTCGGCCCATTAGCCGAGCCGAGCCGAGCGAGAGCCGAGCCGAGCCGAGCGAGAGCCGAGCGAGCCAAACGGCTTAATCGAGCCAGATCTAAGCCGAATTCGAGCCGCAGACTGGTTTCATTCTCTTCGTCTTCCTCGATCGATTTGTAACCATTTTCCGTTTTACTCAGTTAATTCCTGAAGCATTAGTGGTCCATTTAGTGATGATAACTCTCCCATTAACTCAATTATCAATTCTTGGCAGGTTTGAGTTCAAAACGCACGGTTGAGGTGAATGATGGTTTCGCCTATAAATTGAACCTTCTAGCTTTGTCCCTGGCACCAAACTCAAGTATTACACCATCTAAGAAGTGAAGGAGTGTCCAGAAGCTCGAAACCGGTCCGAATCTCACGTTTGAAAACAGAGTACGCAAATGGCGGGAGATATAAAAATCGATTCTATATTCCGTTTTAGTGGTTGTTTTAACCACATTAATGTCTAATAACAGTTCCTACAAGAAACTTTAGGATTGTCAATATTTTGCGAAAAAAAATCTTAAAAGATTTCAACATCATGGAACTTCTTTGGACAATTTCGGTGTCATTCACAGGTCCAATGATGGACTTACAAATGCAAATTGATTATCATCAATATAAAAAAAAAAAGAAAAGGCATGTTCATAGGAGAACAGTATTTCCACAATAGATTTACAGGCAATTGTAAATTTCCATTGTAATAAAGGAGAAATTTACAGCTAAATTGAAATCATAAGACTCTGGAAATAGGAATACAAACCCATGTAACGGCGCTCATTGGCGGCTTTGGCTTTGTCGAGCATCTTGTCGAGATCGTCTTTAAGCTTAGCGTCCCATTTCACTAACTGGTTGACGAACACCATCCCTAATCCCATCCCCAACTCATGCTCCCACGGATCTATATTATTCAGAGATTTCAATTGAACAACTTCAGGTTTAAAATCCTTTAAGATTTTGGAAATACAGAAGGATTGCGGAAAACTACCAGGAAGAGAGAGAGAGAGAGAGCATACGGCGCATGTATGGAAGCTTACGAAGGGCGTTAGAATACATTTGGGTGCCCAGCCCCAGTAGAGCTCCAATCATCGTCGCACTCCACGCCATCGCCTTCAGCTTCTCTCAACTGGTTTGTTGAACTTTCAGGTATCGATAATCAGTGCATTTTAAAACTGACAGCGCGCACTTGGATTGGATCGAAACCAAGCTCCTCTTGCCCGACCGATACTGCCGCACTGGCGTAGACTCCATATATCCGTTACTAGTATAATTATGATTATTATATCGCTACAATTAACAGGCCATGTTTGGTTATCCTGTCAATTATTAAATGATGCTCACCATCCAAAAGTGGGGGTGCTGCAACACCAGCACGTTTAGTGCTTAATGGCAACGGTTAAATCTAGTTAAATGGCTACCCTAAACCATTTTATTTTAAAAATGGCTTGCGACTTTGTCGCTCTCATCTCTCTTTCCTTTTTTTTTACTTTCACTATCATAGACCATTCCTCTTCCTCACCCTTCAACTTTCTCTTCCTCAAATCGACGTAGTCACTCAATCGATTCTTTATTCATCTACCAAGTGATTTCATCTCCTCTCATTTAATTAATGGGGTAATATTGTAAATTATAAATAAAAAAATGTGAAAATAATAAAGGCAATTTGAAATTGGAATCGTGGTCGTCGTTGCCATTCTAAGCCGAATGAGTGTCATTGTCGTTCGCCATCACCTTTTAAGATTGGAGCCAGACTCAATTCACCCTTTATTTTGTCAAGGGAAGGTTTTATTTTTTTAATAAAAAAAAAAAACAAAAATCGTTAAATTAAATCCAACGATCGTCGTTAAGTACTGTCCTTTGGCACCACAGTGTCTCTAGGCCCGCTCACCATCATACATCAAAATATTTGATCAAATTATATAAAAATTTACTTATATACAAGCAAAAAGTTTAATCATACAATATCAAAAAATTAAACTTATTATCCCAAACTAAACCACAATATCACATATAAATTTAAGATCACAAGCCTTATTACCCTCATAAATATTCTTTTTTGCCGTGCATACAAATAGCCTAATTAAATTAGGGTATCAAACACAAGTTTAAAATTATTACTCATTATATAAAATTATGTTAAATTTTGGGGTGCAGTGCGGCCTCATTCAAATCCCACGATGGTGGATGTCACGTTGCCAATATACTATGGTAGTAGGCAATAATGCCACTTATGTGGCTATTATTTATTTGGAAAGCATATTCAAGGGGAGACAATTTCCCCCAAAAATGCCTCTCAATTTTGAATTTACAAAATCACAAATTTACTATCTATTTATGTTACTAGTTTTATCTTAATATTCAATTTTAGTGCTATATATTATACTTGAGATATAAAAAAATATACATACCATAAAATCACATAGAAGATTATAATATTATAGTATTAGGCACCCTCTTTTTACTACTTGCTCCATGCCTATATGTTATTGAGGTAACAATCTTAGGTAAAATAATCAAATTAATGATTCTATTTAAAAGACAATAAAAAATAAGTTATAATTTGACCGATATAATATCAGTCGAATTAATGCTAAAATTAATAGCAGTGATTTTAGCTAATATAAATTTAATGCTAAAAGAAAAGTTAAAAATAAAATAAAATAACAAAAATAGATATTATGATTGATATTTCCCCTCTTTTACGCCAAAGTTTATGGAAAATGGTCAAATAACTTTGCCGTTGCGGCTAAACTTGACTAATATGGGCCATAGCTTCTCAACGGCTATGTACTTGTCTCTCCGGCTCTCCTCCTTCTTCACCAACTTAGCTGTCAACCAGTATTTATATCCATCGCCATCTTTCGTTCTCTGCTTCAGTTTTCTCCATGATTTTTCTCTGATTCTCTCGTCCCTCTACTTTTTGTAGGCACACATCATTCTTTTGATCCTCCATCGGCCTTTAAGATTGTTTCTTATTTTTTGGGGTTTTTTGGTTTTTTCGGTTAGCCCTTTGCGTCCATTAATAACTCACCTATAGTGTTCCCTCACAGAGACCTGTAACCGTTGAATAGAGAGTGATAAATATAGGAAAGGTATAACTGGAAGGGGCCTTAATTTGTTTGGTGGTTCAGAATTCAAACTCATTAGAAAGATCTCTGATATTCCCTGCATTCAAGGAAAGGGAATTAAGAGGGGAGAAAATAGGATTGTAGAAAGAGAGAGAGAGAAAAAAAAAACATGGATCATTCTCTGTTTAATAGTATGGGAATCGTCCCCGTCCATAGAGCTACAGTGGGTAGCTTCATATTCTCAAATTTGTTTTCTGGAAAAATCAGATTTTAGATCCATTGGTACCCTCCATTTCAGAAAGAAAAATGGCCTCGTCCGAGATGGAAATCGCTTCTTCCTCAACTTTCGGCTGTGTTCTCAGGGATCATAACCGAAGGGTCCGATGCAGAGATCAAAATTCCGGCGTCAATGCCAAAGCCCAATCGAATTTCCAAAGAAATCTCAAAGAATTTGTCAAGGACCATCTCCATTCCTGCATTTCGGTCCCACACAAATCCTCTGGATCGATTTCTATGGACGAGAATTCCGGACATCATAACAACAGCAGCTTTAGCTGTTGGAGCGGCAACAATAACTCGAGGAACAGTAACAATAACAACAATCACAAGATTCTACGTTTCAAGACTAAAAACAGGGAGGATAAGGAGCAAACGTCTCTCGTGAGCAGCCCGCGAGAATCTCGTGTCCTGGACAGATGTTCCGGTCAGCCGGCAAGTGAGATGATAACGACGACTGAGCAGGAAAACCACGAGGCAGAGCTCTTGGTTTTGTCAAATTCTTTCTCTGTTTCTACCAGAGCTTCCCCTTCCCCTGTTCCTTCTGATAGTTCTGCCAATATGAGAGTTTCGTCTCTCGTTCAGAAATGGCAAGGCTATGAGAATCACCATCAGAGCAAGAATAATCGGAACATGGAAAGCAGGACAAGTTCAGTGGCAAGTAGCATGCAGAATGGTTCTTCTATCGAGGCATCTGAGGAAGCGTATGAGAGATTTGGGTTGCCTTCTGCTGCTAACACTGAAAGCGAGCGGTTTGGGGATTGGAAATCAGATAGAACAGCAAATATAGATCAAGGTCCTCTGTCTCAAGATGGTGGTGGGCAGATTTCAGATGGAGGAGACAGAGAGAGGACCAGAGTTGCTGATATTATTTGGAAATGGAAGTCGAAGGTTTCAACGGGAAAAAATGACCCGGAGCCGCCGGTTCTGGCGGCAACATTGGCTGGATTGCGTGTTGGGGAGGCAGAACAGGGAGAAGGAGAGCAGAGGGT